>BQKN01000044.1:1338736-1352321 GCA_022839385.1 Asparagus kiusianus
GAGAGAGAGAGAGAGAGAGAGAGAGAGAGAGAGAGAGAGAGAGAGAGAGAGAGAGATTATACCAAACAAAGAGGGATTTAAGAGCTTGAAGTCTGCTGAAAGGAGGTCCGGTCAGCTGAAAGAACGGAGGAAGAAGGCTAGGGCTCGGTCGACTAGATGAAGAACGGGAGGATGGAGTTTAGGATCTAGGGTTTGATAAAGGGTAGATTTAAGGGACATGATTTGGTCAAAGAACAGGTGGATGGCTAGGATTAAGTCCCAGAAATGAAGTAGGTGCAAACGGGTCCAAAACGGGTCAGATCGAAGACAGAAATCAAAACCAAATCCGAAAATAGCAGCTCGTCAGTCTACTCATGAGTTGGCTGATGTCATCAGTCGACTGAAGACCTAAAAATTAGTTTTTCCAAAAAAATATAAACAGTGATTTAAAATCCTTAAAAATTTACAAAAATTTGTTTTTATTGTATTAAATGATTTCAAAATAATTTTTACAATAATACACTTATACATAAGAGTATATAACAAAATTTAATTTGAAAAACTTTGATAAATTCTCATTTAAAGCATGAAATTAAAATCCATCAAAAACAAAACTTGAGAACCAAAAAGAAATCAAACCAAATCAAACTTGTTTTGGCACCCAAACATTTTTTATACCAGAATATGTAGGGACATGACCCCTATCATTTAAGCTCAAGGCCTTGGTTATGAACCCATTAGGGCGTATGTGGTGCACAAATACGGCCAAAATAATAATTATGCAAATGTCCTTTACAATTGCAATGTGTGCAATGAAAGGGTTAAAATAATTTGCGTTGACCTTGTGGTTGTACACGAGAATCAATTGCAAAAATAGATTATTCTTTAAATTTATTTTACAAATGGGAAACTCTTTTTAAATCAAAATAAAATTTGGCCAAATGACCAAAACAACCACAATAATCATACTTATACACATGAGCATGTTTATGATGAGCCTAATGTGTGTGTACATGCGTATGATGTGATGAAGCTTGATGGGATGCACAAGGATCAATATTTTTAGACTTGTTGAACTTTTGTGCATTATAACAAAATTAGACAAGATGACCTTTACGACCGCAAATAGAACACCTATATATTTAATTATATATGTGTGCATAGTGTATTGGTTTCTTGGAAGAATTTACATAGGACTTTGTACATAAGTCCATAAGCTTGTTATTATTTACAATGCATGTTTTAAAGATTGAATCTAAAGATGATATGCGGTCCTTAACATGATTCAACTCATTTACTTCTAAAAATGCATTGTTATTAGAAGTAGAACATATATATGAGTTAGCAAAAGAACTAATTTTATTTTTAATGTTTTCTACTTCTAACATGACATTATCTTTCTCATGAAATAAATTAGTATTTTCCAATTTTAATTTTTTATTGCTCTCTTTAAGATTTACATTTTTATAGCAATGATATCAAATTTTGATACTAGTGTCTCATGGTCGGATTTTAATTCTACATGCTTGCTTTTTAAATCAATAAAGCTACGTTGTACTTTTTTATAGTCATGCATTAATAATTCATATCCATGTGCGAGTTCATCAATAGTAAGTTCATCATCGTTATCGAACTCACATACCTCACTAGGGCTATCGCCTAGTGGCCGTGTACATGAAGATGATGCTCTACATGAACTTAAAAAAAATCCTCTAAAACTTGTTGGATTGCCTCCAAGTTTCCTTGATGTGCTTCTATAAGTTTTCACAATGCATAAGCACTATCAAAAGAATCAAGCTTGTTAGATAAATATAAATCACAAGCATTGAGTAAAATTTCTAACAAGAGTTTGTTCATGGTAAACATTCTTTGATTATTTTTATTCCACTTGGATTTCTCCAAAGTCGGTACAATATAAGCACAATCAATTATTTCCCACAAATCAAAGTGTCTAGATCTAATAAAGAGTTAAATCTAACACACCATTGTGTATAGGGAAATTATCTATTCTAGGAGCAACATTAATGGCATAACCTAAGCTAGGTGTACCATGCATATTCATGATATATTTATGCAAGCAAGATACAAACAAAACGAGATTAGTAATATATGAAAACTTAGATTTTTGACTCTAGGTGGTTAAGCCACAAATCAAGAGCCCCCAGCCCTGCCACCCCACCCCACCCCCCCCGAGGGGGGGGGGGGGGGCCCCGGGGTGAATAGGGTAATCTGCTAATCTAATCTGATTTTAATGCCAAATTAAACTTTATCAAATTATTATTCTTGCAAGATAGCTATTCAATAAGTTATAAGCAAGTATAAATAATCAAGGGTGAAATAAGATGCAATAGGCGAGATAAACAATAAGCACAAATATAAAAGAACGCCAATGACAAACGCAAACAAACGAGTTGATCACGGAGTTCAGTCAACCCTTAACTTACGTCTCCGCTCCTCACCTCGAGGAGATCTCCACTATTTTTCAATAAAGATACAACACACTTGGTTTCCTAGCTCACCGAAAACTTTTACAATCACTCACAATGTAAACACACACTACACCCTCTAAGTGTTGGCCTAGCCTATGTCGCCTTCCTCAAGTACTCAGATTTATAACATCTCTCTAGGATTTACTACCAACACCACTCCTCTTAGAATCGGCCCCGTCTCTCACCACACACTCCTCTCGGTGTACTTGTATATTACAACGTGATCCTGACAAATGTTCTCAAATACAAAGAATTATTCTCTAATAAGATGAGAACTCATTGAAACTCACACTAAATGTACCACTCACCACAACCCAATAATATAGTGTATGAAAATACTAAAAGCTCAATATAGATGTGTGTGAATAAAGAACAATAATCAAAACTAAACTCAATGTAAATTCTAGCTTAATAAAATGAATAAATAACAAATAATTGTATAAGGCTAGAAATTGAGTTTAGAAGAATCTTATCTGAAATTCAAAAAAGAGAGATGGATGAAAATGAAGCTCAAACCGATAGAATCAATCTCCTCTTTCTCTTGTGAAAGTTTCTTCACAAAAACTTATAAAACAACACTTGAACAAACTTTAAACCTTTGTAAAACTTGATTAAAACTTTCTTAGTTGTAAGGAGTGTGAAATGTAATGGGATATATATAGGGTAGAAGAAACCAGCCCAAGAAACCATCAGAAAACAACAAAAACAATAAAAAAACATAAAATCTGGAAAATAGTCGTTACTGGGCAACAATCATATTATGAGTCTACTCATGTCTACATGAGTCGATTCATAGGTTTATCAGTCGATTCAGTAGATAAAACTGCTAACTGTGCACAGTTCATGAGTCGACTCAACACTATAGTGAATCGACTCAAAACATGCACAAAGCCTGTTTTGAGCAGAAAATCTGATTTTCATACCCCTTAAAAAATAGCAAATAAATTCAAAAAAATGTAAGACTTTGAAAAATATTTATAAACATGAATATAAACATGTTTGAAAAGAAAATTTTCAAATATCATCTACCATTTGTAAAATCTTTATATTTTGCAAAACTTGTAAATGTTTGTGTATATAAACTTCTTAATTTTTCACTTTTGAGTTAAACGATGTTTTGAAATCTTTTCAAATGGTTTTATAGACTTAATAAAATATGTATAAAGAGAAAGTTAAGTCTATAAACTAATAACTCAATATTTTGTCAAAAATACTCAAAATTAAGAATTGTGTGTGCGTGTGATATTGAGCTTAAAGTATTAACAAATAATATATATTGGCTAGATATGTATTGACTTCATTTCAGATATCATCAACCTGGATATATGATAAACACAGAAACACTGGAAATACATAGTTATAAATTGTTTGTTAAATCATCAAAACAAGATTAGATAGTAGGCTCATAAACATGAGTCCTAACACCTATTTTATCCTTCTTTACACCATTCAGGATGTTCTCGTGTTTCCAATTTTTGCATAAAAATTCTCATTTTTGCAATGAATTTAGAATTTACTGACTTCTCCATAAGGTGTTTGGCATTTAATGTAATCAAATGAAACTGATATTGACGACTTGCTTATTAACCAAACATAAAAAGAATTAAAGAATTATGATGAGAATGATTTATAGAAAACCTCTACTATGAAAATAGAATAGATTTCTTTCAAATTTTTCTCCCTTAAAATTTAATAATAACTTCTAAAGTCAATTCTAACAGCTCCATACTCAAATTAGATCCCCACTTTATTTATTCTCAACTTAGTCTTTGTATCTCATATTAGATATAAAGTTAGTCCTATTTTGACTCCATGTTAAGATTTCTGTTAAATAAGAATTGAAAAGACAATATTGCCCTACTTAAGTTGATTTATTTAAAAAGTTTATATCATGTTGAACAGTGAGTTTTCTCAAACTATGCTGATTTCAATTTAGCTCTTTACATAAGTAGTTAAGTATCTGTTTTTCAACTATAAATACAACCAATAAATCTGAAAAGAGAGAAGCTAATTAAATAGCACGAACTTGAACCGGGCGGAAGCTCTTTGATGTGCAAAACTGCCAAATGCAACACATTTGATGTTTGTTTGCTATAACAGATAGATGATAGTCCAATTATTATTTTAAAAAAAACTCATCATATATGTTTGTCACAAGGTTTAGCAAATCATATTCCCTTTAAAAGTACGAGTTCAAGAAAATCTTTTCATGGTCAATATTATCCTTAACTTTTTTAATATTATATTGTTGTCCTAATTTATTCTAATTATTCTATCTTCTAATTTATTCTAATTATTCTATCTTCTTTGAGTTGGTAATTAAATGATTTATCCTATTCATAATGAGATTTAACATGTTATAGGATAAATGAGTTACGTTTGATATAATTCAAATCCTTTACTTATTTCAATCCGCAGAGAAATCTGAAAAACACATGCTAGCCAGCACCTAAAAGTTTTCAAACTTTGTAAAAAATATCCTCCAAGTTTTTTAAATTGCAAAAACACCCCTACAAATTTAAAATTTTATTAAAACATCTTAAAAATTATAAAATTTACTTATTTCAATTTAGTAAAAAATCCGAAAAGCATATGCTAGCTAGCAACAAAACATTTTTTAACTTTGGAGAAAATATCTTGTAAATTTTAAAAATTACAAAAACACCCCTAAAAGTTTAAAATTTATAAAAAACATAGAATATTTCAAACATATAAACACATTAAAAACCAACAAATAACACAAAAAACCATAAAATTTATGGAATTTGTAATAAACATTCTGAACTTTTTATAAATTACAAATAAAACTCTTAAAATTATAAAATTTATAAAAATCTTGATAATTTTCAACTTAACACTACATTAAAAATATAAAAATTACAAATATCCCCTATATAATTTATAATTTAAAACATACCATTAAAGTTTCAAAAATTACAAATAAACACTCAAAATTCAAATTTTATAAAAACACCCTGAGAATTTCAAACTCATTAGTCAATTGAAAACATAGGAATTATAAATAGTCTATAAACAATTTACAATCTGTAGAAAAGGCGTATAAGTTTAAAAAATTACAAATGCCCCTAAATTCATAATTTATAAAAAACACCATGAGAATTTCTAACCTATAGATACTAAAATAAACATAAAAAATTACTAACAACCCCTAAAAAAATTAAAAATTTATAAAAAAATATCATACTTCCTTTAAAATTATAGGTTTAGGAAAAACTTTTCATGGTCAATGTTACCCATAATTTTTTTGAAAAGAACATAACTAATTAAAAATCTATTAAGTTATGAAATTTATAAAAAATACCCCCTTAAAGTTTAGTATATTACAAATTACCCCTCCAAAGTTTGAAAAATTCAATGATTTTTTATAATTCCTTGATTTCAATGTAATGTTTAATAGTTTTGTGTATTTGTAAATTAAAAAATTTTAGGGTGTTTTTTTGTAATTTTTAAAACTTTTGAGGTTGTTTCTCTTGTAGTTTTCTAAATTTTTAGTGTATTTTCAGTATAATACATAGATACGTCAATTAATGATAATATTGAAGTGTAAGTCATTCTTAAGATTGTTACGTCATAGTTAAGTGCGCACATCACTATTCCTAGGCAGTATAGTTTATATATGCAAATTTTTTTAGATAATCTATGAAGTGGTTAAAAGGATTTTATCTTTAATGTACTATAAATTATAGTTAATGTGAACTCACCATATAATTTTGACTGTGATCATCATAATTTTAATACATTTGATTGATTAACTGTCTAGGTATATGGATCATAGATTACTTTACTTTCTCACATGAACTAATCTTTGGCTCTTAATAATTTAAATTATTACTTTTAAGATTAATATTAAGAGGAGCTCTAATACCATTTATCTACATGATAATACAATCTCAGTTCCTATTTTTGGCTTGAGATTTATTCCATAGTTACGCGTATCAAATTAGTAACTAAAATAATAATTATTTATGCTTAAATTAGGATGATTATAGTTGGTAACTCACTATGGAATATTCATGAAGATATATACCTTACTTTCTATAGCTATCTGCACTGCCCATATATATTTTATAAATTAGTTGTTAATTTGACCTTTTAAATACTTTTCTTTTGTAGAAATTAGTTGTTAATTTGGCATTTTAAACACTTTTCAAATTAGTTACTAAAAATAATAATTATTTATGCTTAAATTAGGATGATTATAGTTGGTCGCTCACTATGGAATATTCATGAAGATATATACCTTATTTTCTATAGCTATCTGCACTGCCCATATATATTTTTTAAATTAGTTGTTAATTTGACATTTTAAATACTTTTCCTTTGTAGAAATTTCTTTTTTGACCTTTGCATTGTGTAATCACTATATCACTATTCTAACATAGAAAGTACCTTACTCTAAATAGCTTCAAACTAATGTTTGAGTTGAACTAAAGTATATATACTATTACTACTATGTGTATATATTTTTTAAGAAAATCATGTCAACACTTTTTAAACAGAAGAGATATTCTAAATTCTGATATTATAAAAACTAAATATAGTTAATTGAGTGATTAGAAAAAAAAAGAACTTACATCAGAAAAGCCTGAATAATATGATAAAGAGGAAAGGTAATGACATTGCCAACAGTACTACCATTAGCAAACTACAATGTAAATTTAACCTATTTTTTAGAGCCCAACTACTATTATAAGCATTGAGGCTTCCATATATATACTTTACAATTTATTAAAAAGGGTTATGTAATCTTATATAATAAAATTGATTTAATACTGAATAGTGATATCGTTGTAACAATATTGTTATTAGGAAAAGTTCTTCATTAACCCATATGTTGTTTACAATATATAAGCTGTGCACTCCAAATTCTTGTGTCTTTTACAGAGCCAAAAAGTTTGAATACGAGCCTCTAACTTTCACAACAACAAAATCCACTTAGCAGATGCGGATATTCTAGATGAATTATGTGTCATATATACAATACAATTGGCTTAGGCAAGTGAGTTATAATAGTATTTTTCATGCACATCGTTTGGGGCAAGATTTGATAAAGACCTTGCATCAAAGAAAAAAAATAAAATTTTATGTTTAGAGCACATGACGAAAATATATTATAATCTCCCTGCTCTAACTTCGCAAGAAAATAATTATTTGTACTTTCAATTTTACTTCTATGGTACAGAGAATGAGCTATAAAATTGAAATGAGAATATTAGATAATGTAAATTTGAGTAAAACTACAACTACAAGTTAATGTGAATATGAGTCAAACCACAACTAAAAGTTTAATGGACATATTGTAAGTAAATTCATATACAAAATTCCTTTAGGAATTGAATAATCACCCATCTTTTGAAGAATTCAAGATACTAATAAACAGAGATGTTATCCTAGATTAATGTATTTATAACTCACAAATAGTAGATCACATAACCATAGTCTGGGTTAAAAGAAACAATAACAATATTTTATTTGAGAGATAGATTATTGAGTTGACAATCAATCCTATAAAAACTTTATTTTTTATTTTTATTCTATTTTTATCAATTTAAGTAATCATGATATTTAACCACGTGCATTACACATGCATCTCAACTAGTGAGCTTAAAAAGTACCAATTATATGTATGAATTTAAGATAATGATATCTACTTGATAAATTATATGATTATTTTTTATTATATACTTTCTTACCTTGCCCATGTTAGGTGCAATTTCTAGAAGCTTCCAAAACTTCACACTCACACTTATTCTTCTTTCCTATAAAAGAAAAAAATAAACATATGTAATCTATTACTTGGGATGGTGATAGATGATTGATGAAAAATTATGCTAATTGTGAAACATCTAGAATTGCAAAAGGTAATATAGTGTCTAGAATTAATGCTTCTGTGACTACGTTGCATGAGGCATTGACATTAAATGCTCCATGATAGTTGGTAGTACCAAGAATGTATAGATGTTAAATGGGTGGGTTTGGGTATTAAATGGGCGAGCTATAAGTGGACGAACATGTTTTGCCCATTTACCCATTTATGGCCCATTTAACATTATTTAAATTGGCGGGTTTTTACCCGTCCATTTAATAAACAGGCCGTCCATTTGTCCATTTAACTATATGAGCTATATATGTATAATAATTTTGGGGTGTTTTTTGTAAACTTTTAGAGGGCTTTTTGCAAACTTATTTGGGCTTTTGATAAAATACTAACAAAGATAGGAATATAAACAAAGATAAACAAACAAAGACAGACAAGTTCATGATTGAACCATTTACAAGCCTAGATAAAAGTACAAACCTCCACATTTGCAAAATTAACCTTAGATTTCCAAACCAAAAACCAAAAGATCAATAACAACAAAATTACGAGAATATTTAAATGAATCAAGATAGAAAACACAAGGTATGTAAGGATCTGTATAAGATCAATAACCTGATATAAATGATATCATAACTATCAGCAACACGATCACGATTAGTAAGGACAATCTACTTAATTACTTGATAAACTAGAAGAGTAGTAAGTTCGTCTATAAACAAAATAGTAGCACAACCATAGTCCACTTATTTCCCGTCTTTCAAATGTTCAGGCATGAACAGGATCACGACAGAAGAAAGAAAAGATCAGGAAACAAACATAACACTCAGTTGGATTCAAGAGCAACATTAAGAGTACTGCAGCAAGCCTCATATGTGCGTCTTCATAGCAAGGGTTAGAATCCGAAATCACCATAGAGACCTTAATATTTCCCCTGTATCAATCATCCATAGAATTAGTTAATTTTTCCACAAACGTATGATATTGTCATAATAATGAAACACTTAAGAGGAAGGTGAATAATTTGATTACAGCGCATGGTCTTCAGAGTTCAGCCACAACATAATAAAAAGAGTTTCAGATACTCATAATCCTTTTGGTACATAGTCTTTTTCCTCTTGGTTGCTGCTGATTTTTTTTTGGGTTGTGTGTGTAAGAAAAACTAGGTAGCAAAAGATATGAAGGAAATTAGACTCTCAAGTTCCAACTAGCATAATGTTCCAACTAGTATAATTTTCAGTATAAGATATTGTGAATGATTAGATTCTACTATAACACAAACAAATACATATCATATATATAAACATGGAAATAAACAACGCTCTGCCATGGGAAACTACATAAACTTTTTCCTTGTAGTCCTTCCTCTCATTCTGTTTCCCTCTTCATTATTATAATTTATTAGTGACAACATAAAGAGTGAGAAGTTCTTCATTTTATATCATTGTGGAAACATAAACTCGTGAGAAATAAATACATATTAGAACAACAATCAATATTTAGCCAACAACATTAGAAAAGCAAGTTTATGATGTACACTAATTTTATGGAACAAGTAAAATCTTACCTTAATCACTTTCGCCTTCTGATTCAGAAACCTCTAGATTACTAAAATCATGTACTAATAAATTTCCTTCTTTAATGTCTGCCAGAGCTGCATTTAATAAGAGAAAATAATATTAATATTCTGTGATAAAATATGTAGTCCACAACAATACAAAAAATCAATAAAGAAAAAAAGAAGGCAACTCACAAGGTATCCCGTCTAACCAAGAACCAGTGCAAATTTGAGCTTCAGCATTCTCCGGAAGAAGACGAATTCAATACTTGTCAAGCACACGACCCATAATGCTAAAAGCCGATTCAAAGGCCGCCGAAATAATAGGAATACTCAATATATCTCGAGAACATTCATATGATCATTTTTCTTCCAACTGACTAATTTTTTTATCTAGATACTCTTCTAACTATGACTTGGACCCACTGATCGAATATAGTTGACTCTCAAACTGTTCAACTCAACCATCTCATCATTAGGAACATCTCCAATATTCTCTTCACCACTGCTCTCAGCAACAGATGTACTTAGAGATGCTCGCTCGTATTCTTTGTAAAGACTTCTCAGTTTCTATAAGATAATCAACACATAATTAGAACTAGCTCCCAGTTTATCAAAACAAAACTCTACATACTTCACATTGTATCGGGGGTCTAAAATGACTGCAAATGACAAAAATAACACAGTAACATTCCCAATATTTATCAAATTTTATTTTTATATCATTTGTCATGGATTTTATATCTTGATCATCACTTTTCATCTCCTCCATTATGCATTTTTGAATCTTAAACACTCCACCAAAATATAAGTTGGCAGTTGGATATTTACTTCTAGAAAAAAAGAGTAGACACTTCATAAAAAGGTTTTAAAAACTTTGTAATTTTTCTAACCTTTACCCATTCTTCACTTGATGGCAAAAAAGTGAAATTTGGATCAATCAACTCCAAGTGCTCAAATGCCTGACGAAAGTTCAAAACACTCTCCAACATTAGAAATGTAGAATTCCACCTGTTGGAGACATCCTGCTGAATTTTTTTCGCTTTACCTGAACAAGTTTGTGCAATGCACTCTGCAAACTTCTTTTTCCTTCCAGGAGGACTCTTCACATACTTGATGCATTCTCTTATCTTAGACAATGGTTTATCGATAACCTTTAGCCCATCTTGCACAATAATATTTAGAATATGAGCACAACACCACACATGCAAAAAATCACCATTACTAACAAAATGATCTTCTAAAACTCGATGGTCTTTTAAAATTCTCATGAAAACATCATTATATGCTGCATTGTCCAAAGTAACAGTAAAAATTCTTTTTCAATACCCTTATCCTTCAACAAATGAAATAGCTTCTCTACTAAAATTGCTCAACTATATGGGGTTGGAACATGAGATAAAACTAATATCTTATTCTGCAACATCCAACAGTCATCAACATAATGTGCGGTGAGAGACATATAGTAGTCGGAGGTGGAAGAGGTCCATAAATCCGTGGTTAGACAAATTCTACTAGGAACTAGCTTTAAAGCCTGTTTAAGATTTTCTTTATCTTTCTTGTACAACTTGACCAAATCTGTTTTAGCAGTGTTCCGAGAAATATGCTTGGCTTCAGAATTTAAAAATTTATGCAACTCACGATGTCCTCGATGTTCGACAAAAGTGAATGGATAACCATGAAATGCAATTACTCTAGCAAACATTTCTCTATATTTTTCTTGATTTAGTGGCATATTTTTTCTTGAAGAATCAGCCTCATCTAAGTTCCTTTTCGGGCAAGAATCCATATGCCTCAACATTGTCTTAGTGCCGTGACTACCAACATAAATATGATTACACATATTACATTGAACTTTAGTTTTCTCATCATTATCGATAGGTAACTTTGTAAAGTGATCCCAAACTTTTGATGTTTGTCTTCTTTTACGTTTAGAATTACTCCCATCGCCACTACCATCATATGGATGCTAAATTGATCATTTAAAGACATGATAGCTAAAAAAAATAATATAATATCAGCTAATTAGTAATGGCATAGAAAATAGTTTTAAACAATAGCAGCTAATTAGTAAACCTTTAAAAAAAGGATCTACTAGAAATTAGAAGATAAAGCTTATACTTAAAATGTTCGACAAGCATAAGTTTTTTAAACCGAACATGCTGATGAAATTGTGTGGAGGAGTTATATTACCCCTAAGCATTCATTTATCTCGTGGTTGGCTAATCATAATACATTACTCACCTAAGATAGGTTACCGAGGAGAGGTATAATTGCTGTTTATTCTTGTGTTTTATGTTCTGCTGGTGCTGAGGATATTTCCCGTATGTTCTTTAATTCCATATTCATCTATGGTGTAGTGCTCTAGTATGGGGTGATTGAATTTTCCAATGAATTTTCCAATTTGCTAAGAAAATAAACCTGACAACTCTTCAAGGTTGGTTGCATATGTTCCCAGAATTTTTTAAAAATTCCTTGGGAACAAACAACATTTTGTTTTTAGATTCAGACTGGTTAGTGGATTAAGTTGTCACAATCTCGTGCAATTGATCCGGGTAGTCCTGAAGCAAATTTTGCCAATGTTTTTGCAGGAAAGGCCTGCAGTAAGGCACCAAAAATCCAGAGGCTTGTGACTCCCTTGACCTTGCAAAGGAAGCGTGCAAGGTTTGCAGAGAAGAAGAAGAGAGTTGCCAAGGCCAAATCTGAAGCTGCAGAGTACCAGAAGCTCCTTGCCTTGAGGCTCAAGGAGCAGAGGGATCGACGCAGTGAGATCTAGGCAAAGAAGAGGTCCAGGCTCTCTGCTGCAGCTGCCAGGACTGCTTCAGTATCTGCTTGAACTCAGGATTATAGTTTACAACTAGGTGGCTTTGTGTCTTCTGTCTGAAGTAGTAATTTTGAACCCTTAGTTTTTTGTCTGGACCATGATTTCCCTTTGAGGATGTGGAGTTGCGTCTGTTGTTATTTGATTTTTGAGGCACTGAGTTAAAACATGAAACATCCTTATATCGTATTAGTTTATTCTTCAACAGATCTTGCATGCATATATATATGCACGTACGTGTTCCTCTCTTTGTTGTTGATTTATAGTGCTGGTATTGTTAAAAAATTAAAAAAATTGATTTGGAGCATGTTTGGCATATGGTGAAGTGGTTTTAGGCAACTACAGTGGAAAACAATTCAGTGAATAATGGATATGGAGAGGAATTACGGGCTCTGTACTAGGAAGTCTTATTCTGCTGGTGCTGAGGTTTATTTTCCAATGAATTATTTTGCTAAGAAGGTGAAGAAGATTGTTTTGGCTGCTACCATTTAGTTTTTTGTGGGTGGAGAGGAATTACAGGCTCTGTACTTGGAAGAGTAAACACGCTGAATGTGTAATTAAAGGGATTAAAGCTCATGTACTTACTTTGTTGTATCAGGCTTCTGTTCCTGCACAGTTTCAATGTTGGGTAAATTCCTGCACAGTTTATAATGCGACTCAATTTGTTAGTGTACCGCATTATAGGACGATTGATCCTGGGTTGTGATTTGTTATAATATCTCACGTTCCCGACATCATGGTATGGTAATACAGGAAGATAGTTATTACAATCATTGTTGTTTTAAAAGGTAACTAATCAAAGTATAGTTTGAACAAATCAAAGTATGGTTATTACAATCATTGTTGTTAGGAACTTACTAGTAAAACTTTCAAATTTGAAGAGCACAAACGGGCATGCA
>BQKN01000044.1:1357321-1375839 GCA_022839385.1 Asparagus kiusianus
GTAACATGCATTATAAAATTGAAAGTTTGATGAAACTAATTGGACTTCGAATCTAACCCATCATATCACTTATATACCAAATATGAGCTCATTTGTATAGTGTTAAGTACCCAAAGTGAATTATTCATTTCAGATAGTAACCTATGTTTTTCTGCTACAGTTTTGATATTTGTAGTTTGCTGAGAGCATAACTCTTACTATACACTATGCATTGATGTAAAAGTTTTATATTCTAAAATTAGACTCATAATGGAGTCATTTGGGACTAGTTTCATGCATTTTGGACATCAATTGTTATACCATCTATTCACCTAAATCTGCTGCATGTACACTACTTGTGTTGTTGTGCATATTAGAGATATTAGATGCAATCATCTAGGGTGTAGCTTATACCATGATATAAGTTTTAAGTTAAAGTTTTAACAGACATAGTGTCTAGAATCTCATGTGGGTATACATGTATATATAGGACAGAGAATCTTGGATTCATTCGTTGGCCGAGAGGATCCCGGCATAATCGGAAGGTAACATTTCATTGTTTCCTCTCAAGTCTTTAAGAGTTCGATTGATTACTTTCTTGAAATTCCTGCGAGTTAGTTTCCCATACTAATTGTATATCTTATCATTTTCATAATATTCCTATTTGATTCACCTCATGCATGGGCTCGTTGTTGATTGGTTAATCATTGCTATCCTAATGTTGTTTAATTCAGTTTTATACCTTCGATATACTTGAATGATTTCATTGCAACAATTCGAATTGATTCGATGGTTCAACTATTGATAATGATAGTATTCCTCTCTTCAATGATGATTGATTGTCTATATTCATGGATTATGCCCTGTGTAAAGTAACCTTCACCGGTGGGTGGTAATGTTATAGTGTCCCGGTGGGATAATGCCCTGTGTGAGGACGCTCACCGGCGGGTGTATAAAGGCATGCACGGTTTATTGATTATCCCACGATTGGAGAGTTTGGAATCCTGAATATTAGACTTTAATTATTCATCTTTACATTTTATTTCACTTCGGTCAATGATTATGATATAAGAATGGCAACTTAATGTTGAGATCCCATTGTTCAAGTTTGATATCTATGTCTATCATTTTCATTCATTCCCTTGGATTGTACCCGAGATTTTTATGGTTACCTATTGGACCTTAGGCTTACCCCTATTGTTTCTGAATCCACTCGCAGGTCATACAACTGACAAGGATAAGGGCATTGTAGACCCTGAATTTTGAAGATTAGCTCCGGAGGAAAATCTTAGTAGGGGTTAATTTATGTTCACTTTTGTAGTACCTTTGACTTATAAAACATGTATTAATGTTGTAGCCACTGCTATTATTATAATATTTTGTATTACCCTTTAGTTCTCTTCTATTGTGGTATTCTATGGACTCTGCTGTTAACCCCGTGATCTTGGGTATTGCATATGCATCCCACTGCTTTATTT
Organism: Asparagus kiusianus; assembly: GCA_022839385.1. Taxonomy (NCBI): domain Eukaryota; kingdom Viridiplantae; phylum Streptophyta; class Magnoliopsida; order Asparagales; family Asparagaceae; genus Asparagus; species Asparagus kiusianus. The sequence goes on from BQKN01000044.1 coordinate 1,358,779, forward strand.
TTCGCCCTTCAGTATATCTATGTTGTGATGTGCATAAAGATTTAGCAGGTCGACCCTTCTTATTACAGATAGGTCATGCTCAAATTTTTATGTACCTCATAGAGGAGGGGCGTTACAGAGTGGTATCAGAGCACATGTTGACACCTTAAGAGTCCTACATTAAAATACCTAGGGGATGTAGGGATCTTTCTAGTTGGTGTCAAACACCAGTCATGGAGGGATTATCTTTCCATGACATTCTTGTGATATCTAGATTTCTATTAGGTTGGTTTTGTACCATTGGAGGCTGATAGATGACTTTTGGCGGGAATGGCAGATTCAGATTCGAGTGTTTCTAAGATGGAATGATCCATTAGCAGTGGGGAGGTGTGGTCAACACTTTCAGATGATTAGGAGATCAGCTCTGAGGAGACTGACCCAGAGGAGAAGTTTAGGGAGAGAGTGGATTACTCCCCGATTGGCCATCACACCCGTGGGCGATTGGCGAAGAGGGAAGAGGAGGATGACCCAGAGGAGGACCTGATAGAGGAGGATCCCGAGGAGGAGGACCCGAAAGAGGAGGATCCCGAGGAGGATGACCCAGAGGAGGACCCGGAGGACCCTATGGGCGATGAGGAGCCCATGGAGTGGGAATTTGAGGTGGCACCAGAGCCTCTACTTGGTGAGACCCTAGAAGGAGTTCCACTTGGTTGGGAGCTTGACCTAGATGAGGAGGATTGGGCATGGGAGGATGAGCCAATGGTGGAGAATCCTGCAGAGGATGATGAGCAGGAGGAGATCAGCCTCGACGGTAGTGAACCACAGCCGACTGAGGCCTATGATACGGAATCTACTTCTAGCAGCCCTTCCACCTCTTCCTAGAGGTTGACCCATTGGGTCACTAACCTTAGGAATCTTATTACTTTTGGCTTTTGGGTGGACACCCAAGTATGGTATATTTTGGGACTTCATACTTTTTATCTATATATTAGATATGGATTATTATACTTTTGTAGAACTCTTGTATGGATGAATAGGTGTATGTTAATATTATATCAATGAAAAGCTTTTGGAGAAATCAGTACTCTAAGTTGATTGTTGAAGTTCCTTATATATATTATGCGAGCAATGAAATATTTTTGAGTGAAGTACTTTGAATAGTCTGTGGAATCTGAACTTTTGATGCTACATTTTCATATAGATAATAGTGAGAACAAGAGCAAATCAGACCCAAAATGAGGAAGGACAACACCTGGAGAATATTGAAGAAGGATCTTCTGTTCCTATCGGAATGAGAAGGAATGCCGGCAAACGGCCTGTTGATCAAGAAGAACCAATGCAAGACCCATTGGAACGATTGGCAGAGATCCTTGAGCAGCGTATCAATCCTAGAGGCAACCAACCAACACCTGCTATCTCAGCCCTAGAACAGTTTCGGAAGCTCACACCTCCGTCTTTTTCGGGTACTACCGACCCATTGGTGGCGGAGGATTGGATTTTACAAATGGAGAAGATTTTTATAGTCTTAAATTGTGCAGAGGAGCAAAAGGTGTCATTCGCCGCCTTCATGTTCAGAGGGGAAGCTGAACATTGATGGAGGGCAACCTTAAGATTAGAAAGGGTTGCCCAGAGACAGATTGATTGGGATAGATTTGTGGAGCTTATGAATAAGAAATATATCTCGGAGAGTGTTAGGGATCAGTGGGCTATCGAATTTCATGGTTTGCAACAAAATAACATGACGGTCCAAGAGTATGAGGCTAAGTTTACTCAACTATCAAGGTTTGCTCCACATTTGATCGCTGAAGAATCAGATAAGGCCAAGAAGTTTCAAAGGGGACTCAGGGGAAATATCAGAGGGAAACTAGTGGCCCTCAGAATCAGGAACTACGCAGAACTGGTGGATACTGCGTTTGAAATTGAGAAAGACCAGCTGGAGTATCAGGAGATCCGCAATAAGAAGCAAAGTTCAGTTAAACGCCCACGAATAGAAGGAGGTCCCACAACCGATAAGTCAGCATCGAATCAGCCCGGGAGGTCAGTGACAACAAAATTTCCCTTTCGTCGTGATCGAGCAAATCAGCCAAATAAGTCAGCAGCCTGCCCTAGATGTGGCAATCATCACTCTGGATATTGCATACTTCACCGTGCATGTTTCGAGTGTGGTCAAACTAGGCACTTCAAGAGAGATTGTCCAACCTTGAGGAATCAAGCAATAACAGAGCGAGCACCAAGAGGAGATCACGTAGTTCGAGCTAATGCCTCACAGCAATCAAATGCTCCCCAGCGGAAGGCTCGGTCCAACCAGAGTGTGCAGCAGAACCAAAGGAACCAAGGAAGAGTTTTTGCTCTGACAAGGAAGGATGCACAAGCATCACCATCTGTGGTGGAAGGTACAGTTCCCATATGTTCATTCACCGCTCATGCACTTTTCGACCCTGGATCTACTCACTCTTTTGTATCACCTCACTTTGCTAGGAATTTTCCCAATTCACCGACACTATTAAGTAGTGAGATAATTGTGTCCACACCTATGGGTGGTAGTCTCCTAGCAACATATGTTTATGAGAATTGTGGAGTTTTAGTGAGTGATCATGTCATGAATGCAGACCTTGTATGCCTAGACATGTTAGATTTTGATGTTATCCAAGGAATGGATTGGTTAGCATCTCATCATGCAACTGTAGACTGTTTGAGAAAACTGATAAATTTAAACCACAAGCGGAGGCGAGTTTTGTTTTCCAAGGGGAAAGTAGAAGACAACTCGCGCACCTAATCTCATTTATGAAGGCTAATAAATTGTTGAGGCAATGTTGTAGTGGATATTTAGCTTGTGTGATAAGTGACCAATTGAATGAGAAAAAAGCTTTTAGATATACTTGTTGTAAGAGATTACCCGGATGTCTTTCCAGAAGATTTACTAGGATTGCCTCCAGATCGGGAGATAGAGTTTGCCATAGACTTGGTCCCAGAGACCACACCTATATCTAAAGCCCTTTATAGATTGGCGCTAGTTGAGATGAAGGAACTAAAGGAACAACTTCAAGAGTTATTGGATAAAGGATTCATTAGACCCAGCGTGTCTCCATGGGGAGCACCAGTCTTATTTGTGAAAAAGAAAGATGGGGGTATGAGACTCTGTATAGATTACAGAGAGTTGAATAAATTGACCATTAAGAATAAGTATCCACTCCCAAGGATAGATGATCTATTTGATCAGCTTCAAGGAGCTCAATATTTTCCCAAAATTGATTTAAGGTCAGGGTACCATCAGTTAAAGATTAAGCCTAAGGACGTAGCAAAAACAACATTCGGGATTCGCTACGGTCACTATGAATTTTTAGTGATGCCTTTTGGACTGACTAATGCGCCGGCCGTATTCATGGATCTGATGAATCAGATATTCAAACAATATTTGGATCAATTTGTGGTGGTTTTCATTTATGACATATTGATCTATTCTAAGAGTTACCAAGAACATGAAGAACATTTGAAAATTGTATTGCAAATCCTAAGAGAGCAACAGCTATACGCAAAGTTTAAGAAGTGTGAATTCTGGCTAGAAAAGGTGATGTTTTTAGGCCATGTGATCACTAGAGATGGGATATCCGTGGATCCAACGAAGGTTGAAGCTGTCGTGAACTGGCCGCGTCCCATCTAAGTGACTGAGATTCGTAGCTTTTTGGGACTAGCAGGATATTATAGAAGATTTGTTAAAGACTTTTCCTAATTAGCAGCCCCTTTAACTTATTTGACTCGTAAGAATGTCAAGTATAATTGGAGTGAGAAATGCGAAGAGCATTTTCAGGAGTTGAAGAAACAGTTGGTAACCGCTCCCATCCTCACTATCCCTACGAGTTCAGATAAGTTTGTGATATATGATACATCTTCCAGAGGTTTAGGTTGTGTTCTAATGCAGAATGAGAAGGTAGTGGCTTATGCCTCCAGGCAATTGAGACATCATGAGAAGAATTACCCCACTCATGATCTGGAATTGGCTGCTGTGATTTTTTCCCTGAAGATATGGAGACACTATCTATATGGGGTATCATGTGATATTTATACAGATCACAAGAGCCTAAAGTATATATTTACTCAGAAGGAGATTAACATGAGGCAAAGAAGGTGGTTGGAATTGCTGAAAGACTATGATATAAATATTCTTTACCATCCAGGTAAAGCTAATGTAGTAGCAGATGCACTCAGTCGGAAGAATCATATTGCATCAGCTTGTTTACTAACTAAACAAGCCGAGTTAAGTAAGTAGCTTGAGAGAATGGAGATTGAAGTTAGAAAGTATTCTTCTGGAATAAAGATTTGTCAGATAAGCCTACAACCTACTCCGTTGGACCAAATCAAGGAGCGACAGAAGGAAGACAAGGAGCTAAGTGAGATAAGGAAGAAGGTGGAACAAGGAAAATATTCAGACTTTAAGATTCAAGATGGTGTTTTGAAGACGGGTAATCACCTTTGTGTACCCAATGATGGGGAGCTTAAGGATCAGATATTGAGGGAAGCTCACCAGACCCTATATGCTCTTCATCCGGGTAGCACCAAGATGTATCAGAACCTCCGACAAAACTTCTGGTGGAACCGCATGAAGGAGGAGATAGCTGAATTTGTATCAAAATGTTTAACATGCCAACAGGTAAAGATTGAACATCAGAAACCCATTAGGACTATTACAACATTTGCCTATCCCAGAATGAAAATGGGATCACATCACCATGGATTTTGTTACTGGACTACCCTGGTCAACAAAAGGAAAGGATGCCATATGGGTGGTAGTTGACCGCCTGACCAAGTCAGCGCACTTCATAGCCTACAGGATGTCGTATACCATGGAAAAGTTGACCAGCTTATACATTGAAGAGATTGTGAAGCTCCACGGGATTCCCATATCCATTGTATCAGATCGAGATCCCCGTTTCACCTTAAGATTTTGGAAGAGCCTACATCAAGCTTTGGGGACTAAACTAAAGTTCAGCACTTCAGCACATCCTCAAACTGATGGTAAATCTGAGAGAACGATAAAGATCCTGGAGGACATGCTGAGAGCTTGCACCTTAGATTTTGGAGGCAATTGGGCTACACATTTGTCGCTAGTAGAGTTCGCCTACAATAATAGCTTTCATTCTAGCATTGGCATATCACCTTATGAAGCCCTATATGGGAGGCGATGTAGATCCCCTATCTGTTGGGAAGAGACCGGTGATCGTCGCCTACTCGGACCAGATGTAATCCAGGAGACGACTGAGAAGATCCAAACTATTCGGCAACATATGCAGACGACCCAAAGCAGGCAAAAGAGCTATGCAGATCGTCGACGCAAGGACCTAGAATTCCAGGTTAGTGATCATGTGTTTCTAAAGGCTACACCAATGAAAGGAATAACAAGAGGTGGCAAGAAATGTAAACTCCATCCGAGATACCTTGGGCCATTCGAAATTTTGGAGAAGATCGGACCTGTAGCCTACCGGCTAGCCTTGCCCCCAGAATTGGAGAAGATTCATAACGTGTTCCACGTCTCAAACCTGAAAAAGTACATACCAGACCCCAGACACATCATTTCGCACGAAGCCTTGCCCCTGCGGGAGGATCTATCTTATGAAGAACGATCGGTTCGAGTGCTAGGCTTTATGGAGAAGCAGCTGAGAAACAAATCCATATTGCTGGTTAAAGTTTTATGGAATAATCGAGGCGTTGAGGAGGCAACATGGGAACTAGAATCTGAGATGTGAAAAACATATCCACATTTATTTTGAGGGTACGTAAAAATTTTAGGGACGAAATTTCCTTAAGGGGGGAAGTATGTAACATTCCAAATTTTTTTCCTTTCATTGATCGGATACCGTTACCGATACCAATCCATAAATTAGTAGATTCTTTTCTTCATTACATCTCATATAATCTTCTAGTATGAGAATTTAAACTTAGCCAATTCTCATATTGTGATCTAGTTAACTAAGTCATAGCATGCATACAAACTTAGCATGTAAACCTAAGTTAACCATGCTTTAAACCTTGATTAGAGATAACCAAATCATTAAATACCTAATTTGAACCCTCTAATTAACTTAATTGTTTAATTTTGGTCAGCCATATTAGTGGGAGTATTTTACATTTTAAACCCTCATCTTTGGCCAAATTGAAGATTTCTCTTCACATTATGTGCCCTCAACCTCTCATTTTGCCATTCTAAAGGAAAAAAAACTCTCCAAACCCTCATCCCTCTCCTCTGGCCAACCAAACCCCAGCCGCTCTCCTCTTGTAAAAAAAAGAAGAAAAATAAATAGATTCCATAAGCTCGAAATATTGAAGAAGAAGGAGAGGAGAAAGGAGTTAATTGAGGATTTTGGAGGAGAAAGTGAAGCAAGTCTCAATACTAGGTATAATTCTCTTTTGCATATTGTTATTAAGGAAATTAGACTGAGATTATAAGATTTAATTTGGTTGTAGTCTTGCATGTAACATTTTAGGGCTTGCATGTCAATGTTATATTGAAACAGAAATTTCGTGCAGAAATTTCCAGCAAGATACACTATCAGTAAATAGATCATAACTTTCTTTGTATATATCCAAATGAAGAAATTCTTTCTGTTATAAAAACTATACTTTCGTGGCTTTCATTTGAAAGTATGGTTTAACTTAGTGCATGTGTCTGAAATTGTCTGCCTGAGTTATGTCCTTTGTAAAGAGCATATATCTCAACATATACCATGCATGCATAAAATTCTTTCTGTTATAGAAACTAAACTTTCGTGGCTTTCATTTGAGACCCTGTTTGTTTAATTCTGAGATCATTTACTTGTTTGAAAATATAGTTTAACTCAGTGCATGTGTCTGAAACTGTCTACCTGAGTTATATCCTTTGTAAAGAGCATATATCTCAACATATGCAATGCATGCATAAAATTATTTCTATTCCTAAAACTAGACTCAATTGTCTTTCTGTTGATGTAAGTTTTAATTAATTTGAGTAACGTTTGGTAAGTCTAAACCTAGTTCTAAGTATATGTACTGGCAATTCCAGTCTACCCCTTGTGTTGTTTTGCATGTAACATGCATTATAAAATTGAAAGTTTGATGAAACTAATTGGACTTGGAATCTAACCCATTATATCACTTATATACCAAATATGAGCTCATTTGTATAGTGTTAAGTACCCTAAGTGAATTATTCATTTCAGATAGTAACCTATGTTTTTCTGCTACAGTTTTGATATTTGTAGTTTGCTGAGAGCATAACTCTTACTATACACTATGCATTGATGTAAAAGTTTTATATTCTAAAATTAGACTCATAATGGAGTCATTTGGGACTAGTTTCATGCATTTTGGACATCAATTGTTATACCATCTATTCACCTAAATCTGCTGCATGTACACTACATGTGTTGTTGTGCATATTAGAGATATTAGATGCAATCATCTAGGGTGTAGCTTATACCATGATATAAGTTTTAAGTTAAAGTTTTAACAGACATAGTGTCTAGAATCTCATGTGGGTATACATGTATATGTAGGACAGAGAATCTTGGATTCATTCGTTGGCCGAGAGGATCCCGGCATAATCGGTAGGTAACATTTTATTGTTTCCTCTCAAGTCTTTGAGAGTTCGATTGATTACTTTCTTGAAATTCCTGCGAGTTAGTTTTCCATACTAATTGTATATCTTATCATTTTCATAATATTCCTATTTGATTCACCTCATGCATGGGCTCGTTGTTGATTGGTTAATCATTGCTATCCTAATGTTGTTTATTTTATTTTTATACCTTCGATATCCTTGAATGATTTCATTGCAGCAATTCGAATTGATTCGATGGTTCAACTATTGATAATGATAGTATTCCTCTCTTCGTTGATGATTGATTGTCTATATTCATGGATTATGCCCTGTGTGGAGTAAGCTTCACCGGTGGGTGGTAATGTTATAGTGTCCCGGTGGGACAAAGCCCTGTGTGATGATGCTCACTGGTGGGTGTATAAATGCATGCAGGGTTTATTGATTATCCCACGATTGGGGAGTTTGGAATCCTGAATATTAGACTTTGATTATTCATCTTTACATGTTATTTCACTTTGGTCAATGATTATGATATAAGAATGGCAACTTAATGTTGAGATCCCATTGTTCAAGTTTGATATCTATGTCTATCATTTTCATTCGTTCCCTTAGATTATACCCGAGATTTTTATGGTTACCTATTGGGCCTTAGGCTCAACCCTATTATTTTTGAATCCACTCGCAGGTCATACAACTGACAAGGATAAGGGCATTGCAGACCCTGAATTTTGAAGATTAGCTCCGGAGGAAAATCTTAGTAGGGGTTAATTTATGTTCACTTTTGTAGTACCTTTGACTTATAAAATATTTATTAATGTTGTAGCCACTGCTATTATTGTAATATTTTGTATTACCCTTTAGTTCTCTTCTATTGTGGTATTTTATGGACTCTGCTGTCAACCTCGTGATCTTGGGTATTGCATATGCATCTCCACTGCTTTATTTTTTGCCCTTCAGTATATCTTTATTGTGATGTATATAAAGATTTAGCAGGTCGACCCTTCTTATTACAGATAGGTCATACTCAAATTTTTATGTACCTCCCAGAGGAGGGGCGTTACATAAATGAACAAAACCAGCATAAAATTAAAACAGAAACTAGAGCCTATTCATCCTAAAATCATCAAAATCACGAAGATTATGCACCAAGATGAAATTTTTCTTCTTTTATCATGTAATTGATTCAGAAAATATTTTATAGATCAAATCAAAACAATGTAAAATGAGATTAAGAAGACAATACCTCAAGATATCTGATTACAATCAATGCCAATCACAAAGAATCGAGTGGAGATCCAGCAGAGTTTGGTGCTGAGATCGAGCCTGAGCTCAAGCTGAGATCGGAGGTAGAGGAGCTCAGCTTGGAACTCCTCAAGTAATGAGGCCGAGATCGAGCAAAGATCCACCTTCATCTTCAAGAAACCTAACTCACCAGTAGCACGCAAGATCAAGCATGATTAAAGGAAAAACTCTAGATACGATGGAAAATAATTAAAATTATTGAGAAAGAGAAGTAAAGAATAGGAAACGAGAGATCTAGACAGAGGAGAATCCTAAAATGAGGGATCGAGTGGAGAGGAGAGAATGAAGGAAGCGGAGCTCACCTTGGTGACGGAGGCGGCGTCGGGTTCGAGAGGCGGTTGAGGCGGTGGAGGAGGAGGCGGAGGAGGGATTGGGGTCGGGATTGAGGCGGAGGAGAGGCAGAGCTCAGTTGCGGTTGGGGACGGGATTGGGGTTTTAGGGTTTCGGTTTGGGGAATAAGGACGGGCGGGCAAACGTGTGAGTATAGACCGCCCATTTAGCGCCCGTTCAGTATTATTTAAAATGGGTCCGCCCGATTAGGCCTATTTAACTAAATGGGTGGGTTTTGGGCAGACCAATTAATGGGTGGGCCAGGTGGGTAAATGGGTATGGGTTAAAATTAATATCCCTACAAGAATGTATGTTAAATGTTGTCCAGACTAACTTTTAGAGTCCTTCAGAATTTTTCCCTATTCCCTTTACTTGAAGATGATTTGTGATAAAATTATAAACATCTTTCCTACCATAGATACTCATTTATATCCAAAAAAATAATGATAAGAAGAACTAACTTCTAAAAACTTCATCTTGTTAAGCACAAAGTTTACCATCATATAAGCATGTATCGAACATCAAGCACTAAACTTATTATATGTTCAAAGTAGAGTGTGTTAGTATAAATCTATGCATGTTTTTACTTCCAGGTTTTGATGATTTTTTGAGTGTCAGAGTTACCTATATCTTGATTTCGATGTTGTTTGCAGTCATCAATTTGTCAACATCAACACGCCCACCAGCAATCTCGTGGTCAAGATCTTTACATAAATCTTTTAGAGTTGCTTTTATAATATAAACTTTGGTGATGGTATTCAGGACAAAGTAGTCCATCTACAGAACAAAGGTTGCTATTAATACAATTATTATACACCTAAGCTATTTTCAAATCCATACTTGGAGGATTAGTATAAGGAGCATGTTTGTATTAATACAATTATTATTTTACATTCCCGGATGTGCATCAATTAATGTGATAATAGTTGCTACTATAGTTTTCCTAAAACAAACCTTTTTCAATATAGTACAGAGACCATATTGGTATTTTAGCCTTGCCATATAGTAGCATACAGTGTTATTGAGGCGCGCGCCTCAGGTGCGCCCCAGGCGCGCCCCAGGCGCGAGGCGATTCAGGTCGCAGGCAAAGCACCCCGCCTCTGGGGCAGGGCGATGCAAGTTAGCGGGGCGCGTGCCTGGGCGCGCGCCTGGGCCGCGCCTCGTGAGCGCCTGGGCCGCTCGTAGGGCGCAGCGCCTTGATGCGCGTCTACTGTTGGGGCGATTTGAGATAGGTTGGGAAATTTCAAACGGGTTTCGGGTAATATTTGCTTCTTACCTCTTTTCCCCTTAGGGTTTCAGCTTCTATCTCAATCAAAAAAACGCTGAAGTTGTGAACTCCATCGCTTCGTTCCCCGATCCAGAGCCGCCAAGGCGCCAACCGTCTTCGTCGCAGCAGACTCCGCCGTCACCGGCCCACCCCGACGTCGCCGTCCCACTCCGACGTCGCCGCCCAAGCAGGTAAGTTTTTTTAGTTCTCTTTTTTTTTATTCGATTTTTTTTAGATCTCTTTTCTCGCTCTCTTTTCTTGTTTTCTTCAGTCGTTTCATTTTTTTTGTTTTTGGTTTTTTTTCTTTTGTTCGCCGCCGAGATATTGTGGTAATCTGGTTTTTGTTTTTTTGTATTTTTTTGTTTTTTTTGTTCTCCGCCAAGAACACACCATTTTTCCCGTTATTATTATTGTTGAGCTTGTGCTCTGAATACCTCACGTTGATGTTGAACCCCATTGGGCGGACAATTGACTGGTTGACAAATCATTATTTTCACAGTAACTTAAGAGGAACAAAGGCAATAAACCAACTGACTAGAATTACTAATTTTGATTTCTAACTCATGCAAACCTCTTAATTGTATTTACTTGCTGTTCAATTAATTTTTTCTTTGAGAATTAACTTTTTTTTCTGTTGTTCAATTAACTGCTGTTATTCAATTAATTGCTGCTGTTCAATACTTCAATTAACTGTTATATATACATTTACATATGAAGATCTCATTAGAAAATAGGAATACAATGTGAATATACAAATTACATATTCAATAAATGAATTATGGATATTTATTTTGGTAGCCATGTTGGAAAATTTAATTGATCGTTCATCATTGCTCGTTGTAACTTAACTCAAGTATAACCTGTAAAAAAGAAAAAAAACAAGTCAATAAGCAACAACAACTTAGTAATTAGTTTAATTAGAAAAAAGAGCTTAAAATAGGTAATTAGCATGCTAACTAGTAACTACTAAATTATGAACGTGTAAATATTTAATTATTAAAACACATATTTCTTGTATCTTATTTGTTACTTGAAAATTTTAGTTAGCATAATTTGATGATTTAAGTTGATATTCTCATAATTTTGGATGTAGGTGACTAATAAACTTAAATATGTCTTCAACGGCATCGGCGAGTGCGAATTGTGGTAGAAGACAAGATCCGACTTGGAAGTACACTTCTCTAGTTGAGGAAGGGAATTCCAACAAGCACAAGTGCATTTATTGTAATAAGATCACCAATGGCGGCATATCAAGGCAAAAGGAGCATCTTATTGGAACGACGAGGAAATGTAAAAATGTTTCCCTTTGCAAAAAAGTTCCTTCGAATGTGGTTGATGAGCTTAAGGAATATGAAAAAAAACAAGCAATTATTAGAAGACAACAAGCAGTGGAAAATTACATGCCGGACCCGGATCTTGAAGATGATGACATGGTTGAAATAGATAAAGTTGACGAGGTTGAAGAACAAGCACAAGCAACTAGGAACAAGGGAAAGGAGTAATTGACTTCTATTTCTAAATCATCTTCCTTATCTACAAGAGGAAGGGGAAGTGTGGGATCTTCAACAAAGAGGAAGGGGCCTATGGATTCATTTCTCTCATTTGACCCGGAACTGGAGGTAGCCAAAGATGATAGAAGGCGAAAATTACGGCAAACAAGCATTGAAGAAGGACTCAACAAAGATGTAGTTGCTAAAGTGCATCAAGATATTGCCCGTTGGTGGTATCAAGCGGGAATTCCTTTTAATGCCGTACAACTTAGGTCCTTTAGAATTATGTTGAAGTCAGTGGGGGCTTTTGGGCCTAACTTGCCACCTCCAACATTTTATCAATTACGAGAGCCATTGCTTAAGAAGGAGAAGAAGTACACTGAAGATCTCATGCAACCTCATAAGGAGGTTTGGGCCAAAAAAGGATGCTCTTTTATGTCGGATGGTTGGACTAATCGGAAGGAAAGGACTTTGATAAATTTTCTTGTGAACTCTCCTCACGGAACAATATTTCTTTCCTCTATTGATGCTTCCGATGAGATCAAGACTGGTGCGAGGATGTTTGAGATCTTAAATGAGGAGATTAAGAAGATAGGACCAGTGAATGTTGTGCAAATTGTGACGGATAATCATGCTAGTCTCAAATTAGCCGGTATGGAATTTTAGATTTGATTTAATTTATTTGATATTGATTGATGTGCTTTGTAATTTCTTTAAAATTGAATGATTGAATACTAATTAGATGTTTGTTTATTGGTTCTAGGTAAATACTTGATGGATGAATATCCTCATATGTACTGGACACCGTGTGCTGCTCATTGTCTCAATCTCATACTTAAGGATATCGGAAAACTACCATTCGTGAAGATGACCTTGAGTCGTGCTATGGAGTTGACGGGTTTCATTTATTCACATGGTTGGGTTTTGAGGTTGATGAGAGATCAAATCAATGCTCGAGAGCTTCTTAGACTGGCGACAACGCGGTTTGCCACTTCATTTTTGACTTTATCAAGCATCGATAAGTAGAAGAATAATCTAAGGAAGATGTTTTGCTCCGAAAAGTGGGTGGAAAGCAAGTGGGCAAGAGATCCAAAGGGCAAAGCGGCTGAGAGGACAGTTAAAATAACTAACTTTTGGAATAATGTTGTTCGTGTTCTCAAGCTCACGGGTCCTCTTGTTCGTGTTTTGAAGCTTGTTGATAACGAGAGGAAGCCGGCCATGGGGTTTATTTATGAGGCTATGGATAGAGCTAAAGAGGCTATTGCAAAAGCCTTTGGTGATGATGCAAGCAAATATTCGGAGGTATTTGAGATGATTGATAAGAGATGGAATGTTCAGTTACATCATCCTTTGCATGCTGCAGGGTTTTACCTTAATCCAATTTTTTTCTATGCCCACCCTAACATTCAAGCCGATAAGGAGATCATGAAAGGCCTCTGGGAAGTCATTCAAAAGCTTGTGCCACAACAGGATCAAGATAAAATTTCTCAAGAGTTGACTTTATACAAAGAAGCACAAGATCTATTTGGCATGCCTATAGCTATTAGAAACCGAGAAAAGAAATCTCCAGGTAAAATATATCAATTACTTATGTAGACATACTTTTTAGTTAAATAAATTAATAACATATTATATACTCGTATTGATTACTTTGTGTATTTTAACAGCTGATTGGTGGGATTCTTACGGTGCAGCAGCTCCGGTTCTGCAGAAACTTGCTATAAGGATCCTTAGTCTCACTTGTAGCTCCTCTGGTGTGAAAGAAACTGGAGTACTTTTGAACAAGTATGTTTAATTTCATCTAATTGAATAAACATATGCTTAAAGAATTAAGGATTTCGAGTACGAATTTCATTATTTGACTTTATGTGTTGCAGATACACACCAACAAGAGGAATAGGTTGGACCACAATAGGTTGCAGGATCTAGTATATTGCAAATATAATCAAGCTTTGAAGGAAAGATTTGACTGCATGGATATTGTTGATCCAATCAAGTTGACTGACATAGATGAAAGCAACGAGTGGTTGTTAGGTCAATTTGGAGAGGGCAACAATGCGGAAAATGACTTGGTGGATGAGGAGGATGACCTTAGATGGGGTGTTGTAGGTGAAGCAACTGGAGTTGAAGAAAATTGGGGACCTACTTTAAGGTCTACTGCTACTGCTAGGGTTCGAGGATCTTCAAGTGGTATTGCCTCGTCATCTAGGAGGAGTGAGCCAGACTCAGAGGATGAAGATGAGTTTAATGAAGAAGAGGAGGAAACTAAGGATGAGGAGATTCCACTTCAGTTGGATGACGATGATGATGATGAGGATGACTAGAAACTTTGATATTTTGCTACTTGCTTATTTTATTTCGTAGACTTTTGCTCATGTTGGATATTATCTTACATTGTGCTTTGTGAAAACATATGAACTTCTTTATGTTATGCATGCTAATTAAGACTCTTTCTTGATTTAGTAGGTGAAATTATATTTCTTAGTCTTTTTATGTGATAATTTATAAAAATGTTGTTTATATGCTTCTCTGTCTTATGTTGGAAAATATTAGTTTGGGTTATGCGCCTCAGTTAAGTGAGGCGCGCGCCTCATTGTGCGCCTTGCGCATGGTGCGCGTAAGGGACCTTTGCGCCCCGCATTGCGCCTTGCGCCTCGATAACACTGGTAGCATGCAGTAGAAGCTGAACATTCATCAAGACAACAAAATAAGTATTTTCTGGTATAGAAATTCTGTTTAGGTTTCTCTCTTCCAATTAGGTCTAACTTACATCTATACATGTAAAACTTGTTAGATTTAAATCTAATTAAATCTATTTGTGGGCACATATGATTAATCAATGTGTATTGCTATCTTTTAAGGATAACCCACTAAAGTGATCAATTAATCTGGGTTAATGGGTATTTAAATAAATCATGGGGTTATATATGCAGATACCAGGTTGTAATTGTGATTGATGAGGGGCCAAATTATAAATGTACAACATCTATAAATAAGCGGTTATGGTCCCTAATCTAGGGTTACACTCTCTAATTCTCTTCACCCCCATCTAGAGAGAAATTTGACTAGAGAAACCCTTTGGTTAGAAGATCCAAAACCCATCTCAAGTTTCATCTATGGATTCAAGTATAAGCTTCCGCTCCTTTTGATTATTGTTAATCTCTCTGAATTAATCATGACTTTATGATTTAGATCTCAAGGTTTATTTAGATCTAATAAGTGGTATCAGAGCCACCTGTGATTAATTCTTAGGGATTTAAGTTTTTAAAATTGGGTTTTTTGATCTTAAATCTCTGGTTTTAGATTAAAATCTGTTCTCGGATGAACAGTAACGTTCGGATGAACAATTATGTTTTTTATTTTTTTTTGATGAACAGTAAAAAAATCACTATGAACAGTAAAATTTTAGAATTTTTTCTTCGATTTTTCTTGGATCTAGATCAAGAAAATTCAATTTTTCGATTCTGGATCTGTTTTTTGAAATAAAATTGTGAATTTTTTTGGATCTACTTTGTTTTGGTCGTCGGTCCCGTGTGTAGGCGTATAAAATTGCCTATAGGTCCCTTAGCATAGCTCGACACAAGGAATCGACAAATCAACGGACGTTCGAGCGACGAAGCGAGCTAACGAGGCGATGAGGCACGCAAGCAATGGAATACGTTCGCGTGTGGAACCAATCCAACGGTTCAGAAAATTAACGAGTCGTCCAACAACAAAACGGACTTGAACTCAAACACTGAGGCGGATTTACTGCCAAATGAAGACTCGGGCTATCAAATCAAGTCCCGAACAAATCAAACGAACTCAATACAGAACCGGAAAACAACCGAACGACGGAAAGCACCCGGGGACTCGGCCAAAACCGAGCCAACCCGGGGTGACTCGGCCCAAGCCGAGCCACCCTAGGGTGGCTCGGTGGCCGAGCCACCCCAGGGTGGCTCGGCCAAGGCCGAGCCACCCTGAGGTGGCCGGCGCCTTCCCCCCTCTCTCTTGTGCACAGATGCACAGTTTTGAGTGCCTATAAATAGGCGGGGTGGTTGTTCATTTGGGAGGACTTTTTTCTGAACTTCTGAAGAGCCGAAACTCTGCCGGATTGTCACCTCAACTCGGAATTGTGAAGGCTTGAAGACTTTGACACTCGGATTCGATTCTTGGCGAGCACCCGCACCAAACAAGGCAGGAGTTCGAAGGGATCTAATCCTCAGATCTACGTAGTTCTACTCCGGATCTAAGCTTGGTTCTTAGATCCCGAGATTCGAGCGGTCGTTTCCTTGGTGAAACGATCCCTCCCGGCTATTATCCCCTTGGTGGGATAATACCCGTTATACCACGTAGATCTGTTCGGATCGAGATTGCGCGGTGGTCCACGGTAAACAACCCCGGCACAGGCAAACAACCCACAAAGCGAGTGACCGTATAACAGGAGCTCGCGATCTGTTCGTTAAATAAGGAAAGTTGTAATTTTTCTTTGTTTTCTTTGATTTTCATTGTAATCGGCTCTTATAAAAAGACCGGATCTTTGTAAACGCAAAAAGTTGTTAACTAATATAGCAATGACATCGTCAATGAAGAAGAGTTTGATTTTTCCCGCGAACAATCTGGCGACCACAGTGGGAGCAACGGTCTCAGAAGCAAAAGTCTTCGGAGCCGAGGTTTCCCAAAGTCTACTCCTTCAAGGATGATGAAGTCCCCGGCATCTTCAAGTACTTGTTGGAGAACAACAAAATCCAGTTGCCGGTGATCGTGGATCATGAAGGAGCCACTAAGGTGACGGACCTGAAGTACTGCGCGTACCACAGAGCGGTCCACCACCCAACGAAGTCTTGCTACCACCTCAAGGACAAGATCTAAGCGTTGATCGATGTAGGAGTCATAACTCCGAAACCGGCCAAGAATGTGGGAGCAAATGCGGTGTCAATCAGCTTCGGATCAGTGCCTACTGTAGGCGTATAAAATTGCCTATAGGTCCCTTATCACAGCTCGACGACGCCAATTCAACAAACGGACCATCGAGCGACGTATCCAAGCACGACCGTTATCCCGCCAACGCCGAAGCCAAGCCATACGCAACGGAGCAGGTTAACGAGGCGACGAAGCCAACAAATCGCACCCAAGCATTGGAA
>BQKN01000044.1:1383654-1418722 GCA_022839385.1 Asparagus kiusianus
CGGATCTAAGCTTGGTTCTTAGATCCCGAGCATCGAGCGGTTGTTTCCTTGGTGAAACAATCCCTCCCGGCTATTATTCCCTTGGTGGAATAGTACCCGTCATATCGTGTAGATCCGACCGGATCGAGATCACGCGGTGGTCCACGGTAATCAACCCCGGCACAGGCAAACAACCCACAAAGCGAGTGACCGCAAAACAGGAGCTCGCGATCTGTTCGTTAAACAAGGAAAGTTGTAATTTTTCTTTATTTGTTTTGAATTTCGTTGTAACCGGTTCTTATAAAAAGACCGGATCTTTGTAAACGCAAAAATTTGTTAACATTGAGTGCAATGAGTTCGTCAATGAAGAAGAATCTAATTTTTCCCGCGAACACCTACAGCTTGGTTTGAGCCGAAGCGCGTCACCAAAGTCGGGATGAAGACGATGAATGACGACCCGCACGGACAGCACCAAAAGGGACTCGTGCCACACACGGCCCTGAACGGCGAAATCCTTTGGGTTCACCCCGACCTGATTGAGGATGAACAATGGGCCGGATCGTCATCAAAGAAGAACTCAAAGGGGAAAGGGAAGTCTTGCTATGGAGTTTCTTCCATCCCGGGTGAAGACGATGAAAGGATCACCGCTTTTCCGTTTTCCGACGAGGAACAGGAGGTCTTTGCGACCCGGAGTGGAAACGAATACCACTTCAAATATCCATCTCCTGGGAATCAAATTGCTGAACAGGGGGTGACAAAACGGGGACCAGCCAAGACTCTCACAGAACTGGGGGTGATTACAGTTCCCAAACCGGTTGAAGATGCTCGACGACAGCCGGTTGACAAACAGAAAGAAAAGGGGCCCGAGGAGGTTCAGAATCCGAAGCAGTCTCGTTTCAGTCGTCCGATTGGAAAGGACAAACCGGAGAGTTCAAAAAATCCGCGTGCCTTCGACATCATGGCTCAGCTAGCCAATATTCCAGCGCGGATAACGCTGTACGAGTTGCTCCGATTGTCCAAGGAAACTAGAGAAGCCTTGCAAGAAGCCTTGGCCGATTCGGAGGCATTCCTCACCAGGATCAAACCAGCTCCCGAAGAACTTGAAATGTTAGCCCAACAGTGTAATGTGGCGGCCAAGAATCTTCCCTGCATCACCTTCACCAAAGAGGACATGCAGACGAAGAATTCAAATCATGATCGGCCCTTGTACTTCATCGGGTACATTGGCTCCAGCGAGGTCAACCGAATCCAAGTGGATCCGGGTTCCGCTGTGAGTATTATGCCACTTCGCCTAATGCACAGCCTTGGCATTCCAGTCAGCAAGCTAGCATCTACGGGCACAGTCATTTACGGATTCAACACCAGCGGGTCAAGACCTTTGGGGAAAATCCGGATAAAGTGCCAGATGGGCGATCTGAAAACGGAGGTCACGTGCTACGTGATTGATGCTGAGACATCCTATAACTTACTATTGGGTCGGCCTTGGATCCATAGTAATGTTATAGTTCCCTCCACCTTACATCAGTGTCTGAAATATGTCGACACTGATGGAAGGGTCAGGACGGTGGTCGCGGATAAGCAACCATTTAAAGGGTATGAGAATTACTTTACAGATTCTCTCCTTTATGGTAATGAATCCGATACGGAACCATCGATCCAGGGCACGGACAGCGGAGAAGAAGCTGATTCCGAGGCCGGATTCGATTACAATGGTGCTTTTGTTCTAAATGACATTGTACCCTTTGTAATCAATCTCGACGATGAACAGTCGTCAGATGGCGGTTGTAACTGGAAACTTGCCGATATTGAAATAAATCGTGATTTAGAGTATTCCTTGTCTCTTGATGATGCGATAAAGGGATTGTACGATAATCCTAATTTATGTATGCTGCTCCGATCATCTTATGTAACGAAGAAACGCCTCCAGCATTCCTTCGGAACAACTCAGATTATCCCTGCCAAAATAGGGGGACAAAAGGCAGTGATATATGGTAAAGGAGAAAATCTTCCGGTGCCAGATCATTTCCTAAGAGAAGATGAAGATGACGACAAATCTGGTCTGCACTTATCTAAGTATAGTCCGGAAGCGCGTGTGCTCATGGAAAAACAAGGGTACGACTTCACACTCGGAGAGGGTTTATACTTCGATCGAGGTTCTCGTGTCCCAGTCAAAGCGGCGTATGTACCAAAGGGGAAACCAGATAATTATTACCATCACAAGAGAGGCCTAGGCTATGTCTCATCGGAAGACGAATGTGGCTGGCAAATCATTGATCACATTGCTAACAAAGCTAAGGATGGGTATTTGCCAGATTCTTCAGCTGAGGATTCCGACACAAGTTTGGGAGAAATGTTCAAGACCTTGATGTCAAACATGACCACAGCGGAACCATCTACGATGGAGGACGATGATCAAATGCTAACGTGGGAGGACCCATGGGTTCATCACTTAAACATGCAGTATGGTGATAGGTTCGAGCAAAGAGAGCCACCCACCGAAGACGAAGTAGTCCAAATTAATATGGGCGATGAGGCCAATCCAAAGCCCATATTCATCAGCGGTAGTCTTCCCCCAGATGAAAAGGAGGAATTAATTGTCTTGATCAGAGAGTACATTGACGTCTTCGCCTGGAACTATGAAGACATGCCAGGGCTTGACCCCAATGTGGCAATGCACCGCCTCGACATCAAGCCGGATGCCAAACCTGTCAAGCAACAGCAAAGACGGTTTCGTCCGCAGATTATGGAAGCCATCGAGGCAGAAGTTAAGAAGTTGATCGACTCAAGATTTATCCGAGAGGAACAACATCCAGACTGGTTAGCTAACATCGTTCCTGTCATGAAGAAGAATGGCAAAATCAGGATTTGCATCGACTTCAGGAACCTGAATGAAGCGTGCCCGAAAGACGATTTTTCTCTCCCAATCACGGATGTCATTATTGACAATACATGTGGATTCGAAAGAATGTCCTTCATGGATGGCTTTTCGGGGTATAATCAAATCAAGATGCACCCAGACGATGAGAAACATACAGCATTCAGAACGCCCCTCGGTATCTTCTGCTATACGGTGATGCCTTTCGGTCTGAAGAATGCGGGTGCCACATACCAACGAGCGATGACTAAGATTTTCCAGAAGCACCTCAGGAAAACTGTTGAATGTTACGTTGATGATTTGGTGGTAAAAAGCCGCAACAAAGAAGATCACGTCAAAGACTTGAGAACGATGTTTGATCTCATGCGGAGTCATCAATTAAAGATGAATCCCACAACATCCTTCCTCGGAATGTCCAGCGGAAAATTCCTTGGATTCGTCGTCACCACTAAGGGTATACACATTGACCCAGACAAGGTAAAAGCGATAAATGAATTGCAACCCCCGAGGAATCTAAGAGAACTCAGAGGATTGCAAGGGCGTTTAGCTTACATCAGGCGGTTCATCTCGAATCTTTCCGGGAAGTGCCAACCATTTTCTAAGCTAAACAAGAAGGGCGTGTCATTTATTTAGGATGACGCTTGCCAAAAAGCATTTGAAGATATCAAAGCATATCTGATGAATCCCCCTATTCTTGTCGCACCAAAATCAGGTAAACCGTTCTTGATCTACATCAAGGCGATGAACCATTCGGTCAGTGCTTTGTTAGCACAAGACGATGATAATGGTCACGAATAGGCAGTCTATTATCTAAGTCGGACCTTGATAGGCGCCGAGTCTCGATACCCGATGATCGAGAAAGAATGTCTCGCATTGGTGTTCGCGGTACAGAAGATGCGACATTACTTGGTTGGCCAGACGATTTACGTCATCGCTAATGTTAATCCGGTACGGGTATTCATGACTCAACCGGGTTCGATGAATTGGCGGTTAGCAAAGTGGGCCCTTCTCTTGTCCCAATATGATTTGCACTTCAAACAGCAGAAGTCAGTCAAAGGACAAGCAATTTGTGATCTTCTGGCGGCAAGTCCGACAACAGATATGGTTGAAGTGTATGATGACATGCCAGACGAAACCCACGAGGTTAACACCACATCACACCAACAAGTATGGCAATTATCTTTGATGGTGCTTCGAGAGCAGTTAATAAGGTAGTAACCCCTGGATGTCCTAAAGTCACCTCCGGAGTTGGAGTGGTCTTAGTTTCCCCAGGGAAACACGTGATGCCTCGAGCTTATTCACTGACGAACCTATGTTCCAATAACGTAGCCGAGTACAATGCGCTCATCATTGGACTCAGTTTTGCCAAGGAGCTGGGGGTCGAATATCTCGAAGCCTTTGGAGATTCTCAATTGATCGTCAACCAAGTTCGTGGAGAGTATGAGGTCAGGAACCCAGACCTGATTTCGTACCACCAGGAGGCCGTCAGAATGGCAGATTCTTTTGAAGAATTCTATATCGAATATATCCCGCGTCTCCAGAACGCTTATGCGGATGCATTGGCAGCCCTAGCTGTATCACTCGCGCAACCGCCCGAAACTGAACTGCTAGTCACAGTAAGATCACACCAACTCTGCATACCCATATACGATATGGAGGTTGAAGAGGAGGATGATAAAAACGAGAACGCCAAAGAAGTGAACTCAACCCAAATCGGGTCTGAGTCCTGAGATTGGCGTTTTCCCATTATTGATTACGTCCAATACGGCATTTTAGCAGAGGACGCAAAAGAAAAAGAATCTATTCGCCGAAGAGCTCCGCAGTTCTTTTACAATACCGAGACCCGTACGCTATATCGCCGGGGGTATGATGATTTGCTTCTCCGATGCCTTTCGAACGAAGAAGCAAAAGAAGTTCTTAAGGAAGCACATGAAGGAGAATGCGGTGCGCATCAGCCTGGTCCCAAGCTGTATGATCGAATCAGAAGAATGGGATATTTCTGGCCAACAATGGTTCGTGAAGCGATCGAGTACGTCCGAGAATGTCATGCTTGTCAAGTGCATGCAAATTATATGCACCAACCTCCGGAGCGATTACACACATCAACCACGTCTTGGCCATTCGAGACATGGGGTATGGATATTGTCGGTCCTATCTTTCCTCCTTCAGTTAAAGGTGATCGATTTATCCTCGCAATCACCGACTACTTTTCAAAGTGGGCTGAAGCCATTCTGCTTAAAGAAGTAAAGACGAACAACATCATCAACTTCATCAAGCATCATGTTATATACCGACACGGCGTGCCGAGGCGGATCATTCATGACAACGGTCCGCAATTCATAAGCAACGCTTTTATCAGGTTCTGTGACAAGTTCAAGATTCAAGATGTTTCGTCAACAGCTTATTATCCCGCTGCGAACGGATTAGCTGAGGCTTTCAACAAGACGATCATCAAGATCCTGTCAAAGCTTGTGAAGACCAATAAGCGAGATTGGGACGATAAACTCGGCGAAGCGCTCTGGGCTTATCGCACCACAATACGCACTCCTACAGGAGCCACTCCATATTCTCTAGTGTACGGATGTGAAGCTGTGCTACCGTTAGAGATTCAAATCCCCTCCCTTAGGATCGCTCTCACAACTGAGATGACGACCGAAGAGCAGCATCAAAAACGTCTTGAGGAACTCGAAAGGCTGGACGAAAAGCGCTTGGAAGCTCAACAACACATCGAGTTCTATCAAGCCAGGATATCCAGAGCCTTTGACAAAAGGGTTCGCCAAAGAAGCTTCAAGGAAGGAGATCTGGTCCTCGCTGCTCGCCGACCAATAATCCTCACCTCTAAGAAGAAAGGTAAATTCGAACCTAAGTGGGAAGGACCGTTTGTAATAGACACAGTCTATTCAAACGGCGCTTACCGCTTAATTTCTTTAGAGGGCATCAGGCAATTAATGCCAATAAATGGGAAGTTTTTGAAAAAGTACTATCCCTAGTACGTTCAAGACAACCCATTTATCGGGAAATTCCTTGAAGAATATTACACTTAATATTCTAAAGGATAACCCAAGTTCACACCACCAAAATCCCTCACTGATCAATTTCAATTGACAGTGAGTCCACCAAAAAGGTCCAATCTCAATTCGGAGTCCCTTTTCGATAAACGAAAGAACTCTCTTTCTTTTCTCTTTGGTTCAACCTTTTCATGGTTATAACCGAAGCTGAAATTTCACTTCGATAAACGAAGAACTCTTCTTTCAATCAGATAATCAATCCTATAAAAGGTAAGTTTATCTAGATCTTCCAGATTCTCGGAGTGGAGATCCCACTTCTAGTCTCTTTCTTGCACTGGAAATAGAATATAAAATTCTTCCTTTCCAGAATCCGGGAAATAGAATGTAAAATTCTTCCTTTCCCACAACAACTCCTTTTCCAAAATTTATAAAATTAGGATTCATCCTAGGAAGTTTATCCCGAATCCTAAGCAGGGATAAGTCTGCGCCTAACACGCGCTGCCGGTTTAGTCTTTCTCCGCAGAAGAAGACACCAGAGTTCGATTCTGGGGTATTTTATCCTGAAACCTAAGTAAGGATAAGTCCGCGCCTAACACGCGCGGCCGGTTAGTTCTTAGCCGTTGAAAAGAACACTCGTCCACATATTCAACATTGTGGCAGGTTGTTATTAATAACACCGAAATCCATGCTTCACACGCATGGGGAATTTTATCCTGAATCCTAAGAAAGGATATGTCGACGCCTAACACGCGTCGCTGGTTTGGTCTTTATCCGTAGAAAAAGACACCGGAGTCTGACTCTGGGGTATGTTATCCCGAAACCTAAGTAGGGGATAAGCCAACGTCTAATACACGTTGCTGGGTAGCCTATTCCCATAACAATGGCAAAGTCTACATATTCAAAGTTGTAGCACAAAGTCTAAGGGAGTTCATTCCTTTAGCACAACGTCACATGCGGAACGGATTAAGATAATTTGTATGTAAGCCCGACTCAAACGGTAATCGGTAAGAGCACGTCAAATCCGTTAAAGGCTGAGGATTTGCCAAAAATCCTAAGTCAACGTCTCATACACGTTGCTGTTTAGTCTTTTCACAGGAGGAAGACGAAGTCTACGCATTCAATATCGTAGCACTAAAAGAGTTAACTCTTTTAGCTTAACGTCACGTGCGGAACGGATCTAAACAATCCGCACGCTAGCCCGACTCAAACGGTAGTCGGTAAAGGCTAATCAAACCCGTTGAAGGCTGGGGGTTAGCCAAAAATCCTAAAGTCAACACCTAACACGTGTCGCCGGGTAGCCTATTCCCGTAACAATGGCGAAGTCTATGTATTCGACATCATAGCACGAAGTCTCGGAGAATTCAATCTCTGAGCACAACGTTACATGCGAGCGGATTTAAACAATTCGCATGCTAGCCCGACTCAAACGATAGTCGGTAAAGGCTCATCAAACCCGTTGATGGCTGAGGGTTTGCCAAAAATCCTATGAGTATTATGGTTAACATTTCAAACGGAATGACGAATCATAATAAAAATAAAGATGAAAACCAGTGTCACTGAGAGAGTCAAAAGTCAAAGTACACAGCAAACAAAATCATACATCAAGCCCGTGGCTAAAAATCTGCTGGCTGAGCTTAAACAGCTTATCATCATAAGCTTGACTAAGCTCAGCTCTAATGGACTCCTCGGTAGCGGCAGAGGTCTTCGCAGCAGTCTCCTCTGTCTCAACCAGCTCCTGCTTTAAGGATGTCAGCTCGTCAGATAAAGCAGTGCAGGTCTGTTGGTCCTGTGCTCTCGTCATCTGAAGAATGCTCAAAGTCTCCTTTTCTTCGCGGAGTTCTCTTTCAAGCCGGTCTATCTTGGTTTCACAAGAGATAAGAGAAGAATCGAGCTCGGCAAGTGAAGATAATCTAGTAGCAAGGCCGGTTTCAACTCGATCCACTCGGTCTCGCTGCACCTGAACCTCAAAACTAGCAAGAATCTGAGTCTCGCGTAGTGACTGTAAACGGGTCTCTAGCTCAGCAGCAATAAATGAAGAGGCGCCGGTATCTCGAAGCTCATGAAACATCTGAAGCTCATGCTCTAGGCAGCCGAGATCGTCAACTATAGCCTTCGCCAAATCTGGATATCCTGCTTCCTTTATCAAATTAACTCTGGAATTCAGGAGAGGTTTAAACTGGTGAAGTGAAAGTCCTCCGTGAAAGAGCTTGCCAATCATAGCATTCACAAAGGAGAAGAAGGAGCGAACTTCTATGCAGATGACGACCTTGTCAGGATCATCGTCAGATAACAACTCCTTCACTAAGACATGAAGACGAGAAGAACGCCCTACAGAAAAAAGGGAGAAGTCCGTCAAAAGTCTTAATAAGAAAAAGGAATAGCACTCTTCAATGAGTTGACTTATACCTTCTTCCCCTTGAGCCGCTGGGGGTGGTGAAGATGTAACCGCTGTGGATGCATCAACTGGTGCAGTTGGTCTCGCAGCCGGCTCAACAGGGTCTCTCTCAACAAAAGCTCCTGTCAAATTCAAAATTCGCAAAGGCGTTACATTATACCTGTATTAGTCAAAATTGGCTAGTCCTATAATCGACTCAGAAAGAGGCATATACCTTCAAAAGAACCATCCTCGGGATTGTTAGTGAAGGTGGACTCAGAAAACATATTCCCAGGTAACTGGTCATCAATCTGAGGAGAGCTATATATGTAGTGCATCATAGGAGTGTCCGCAAATAGGCTTCCCTCGTCAAAATCATCGATGGAGAAATCTGACATAAAAGAATATAAGTGCCAAAAGAAATGAAGAGACTACAATTAATGGAAATGAGTTACCTTTCACGGGTGCATTAACCTCTTCATTTCCAAGATTCGCCTCCTACAAGTTATCTGAAGGAGCAAGAAGTAGAGGACAGTTAGAGGATACATAAATTCATTTGTGTGTTATCTAAAGAAATACGTTGTCAGTGTTAGATGTACCTTGATTCACGGAATCAGGTCCTACATTGACCTCCTCTCTAATGTCAGCAACCCCTGTAGGCCTCTCTACAGGGGGTAGTGGGTCAGACTCATCGGGAGATACGGGAATAGGATCGGGACTCATCTCATTCTCCCCACGCACTCCTATATAGAGATGGAAAAGCATAAGGCAATGTGCTGAATGACCAAGGGAATGGTTTTCAGGATAGATGTTACCTCCGTCACTAGCAGGATCGTCACCAGCCAGATCCATGTCAGATGCTCGTGAAGCTACACGAGGTTTGCGGGCCAATCTCTTCCGCCTAGCAATGGGGATCGAAGGTCTCGCCTGGGGAGGAGGACGGAACTCTTCATCCTGATCAACTGTGGTCCCTGAAACATCAAACCATAGTCAGTTTCAATACTTCTGGAAGATAGAAGGAAAAGATGAATTGCAAACCTCGCTCGGAAAAGTCATCGTAATCTTCGGGATCCCCGCCTGAAGCCTCGTCTGTGGAATGGAATGTCCTCTGGCCCTCTTCATCAATCCGCCGAGTCTTGTTCCGCGTCCTCTGTGCCCGAGCGTTCTCCCGAATCCTAAGGGAATCAAGCTGAGAAGCCTCCTCAGCCTCTATCTCTGCAATCGGCTTCACGGGGACAGTCTTGTTAGCTGCTAGTAACCACTTGCAGCTCAAGAAAGTGAGGTTCAACTGCCGATCAATACTCGGGAGACTGAACTTAGCACCAGTACAGCCAGTCACGGTCCACAACAATGCACGGAGACCGTCTACCAAACCACTATGGGTCCGAAACTGCTGACGAGGATTCCCGATGTAGAGCTGATCATAGCCAAACTGGAGAGCGAATCGACAGGGTAGATATGGCTCTATGAAGCACTGATCCCTCACCCGAAAAGTCAGATAGCCAGGCCTAATGTTCACCAGCCAATTGAAGCAGCCAATGTCTAAGTGAGTCCGATACTCTCTCGGCCTCTCATCATCTATCAAGCACTCGCCGTATCGGCCGAAGAACTGCGGAAAACAAGTGGAGAATGCCCAACACTTGTGGACCTACAGCTGCTGTCTGACATCAGAAAATCCGCGGCCCTCCCACCTGCCATTCTCAAGCAACTGTAGCAGGGGAACAGAGTGGTCTGTGGCGTTCGGCACCGACATCATATCCGAGCAGTGGAGGACGAACCAGGCCATCAGATAAGCGTACGGAAGCTCCACCTTAAGAGTGGGAATCTGACCTGGCAAATCGGTCTCCTTCCGTGTGAAGGCACTGGAAAGCTGTCGAAGTCCTCGGTGAATATTAGCCACCATCACCGGAAGAAGTGTGAGTTCTTTCTTGTAAGCAAGTTGAACTGCTGGATAGAGTACCTCCAAGGGCAAGGCGTCGCCAGACTGGTATGGAACCACACACTTCTTCAACCAGATAGCAAGAAAGCCGGCAAGAAGAGTCATCGGTCGAATCGGTGTGGTCGCATGCCATAAGAAGGATCTGAACCTGGTCTTCGTAGGGAAGCCACCCTCAGGACTGCTAGTGGTGTAGGAGTGAGCGTCAATCTTCTTCAGTAGACCGTTCACCTCTGAAGGAGTGAGTGGGGCCAACTCATAAATATCCTCGCCAGAACTGCTCTCCAGATTCTTGAACAAGTAGTTCGCAAACTGCTTTAAACTCACACATACCTTGGTCCTCTTTGCTAAAGGCTCGGACTGCGCCAAAGCAATGTGGTAGTGACAAGTAAGGTCCCACAGAGTCTCATAACGGTCGGGCATGCGATCCTTCAGCTGACTCAACTCATGACTAGAAGGGAAATACTCCTGATACAACATCTGTCCCATGGGCAAGCCAGAAATCCTGTGCATCTCATGGAGGGCCAAACCCAACTCCCCTTGCCGGGTCAGAAAAGTGTTCGAGTCTGGATTATAGAGCTCAAACAAAGCGCAGAAGTGCCTCGCGCTGACCGGCAAGCCATACATGGTGGCACGGATAGCTGCATATAAGCCACAAGCATGCAACTCTTCGCCCCATCGGCTCAAGACATACGTCGTCATACGGGTCCACCAAAACTTGTCCAGAGAATGGACCCAACCATAAAACCTGTGACGAGTAGCGGGCATCTCACGTCCTAGGGCAGCAAGACGGTTCCTCAAAGTAGAAGCGGTGGCGAGGAGCTCGTTACGTGGCGGCGCATCTAATCCCACCACTCCGGGATGCAGTCCAGTGATATGACTCCTGCTCGAGCCAGGAACTGCCTGATGAGTGACGTAGCCGCAATGGACGCTCTCATGATCCTCAGTCAAACGCCACGACATCTCCCGCGTCACGGCCTGACGCCTGAGCTCAGTCAACGAGCGATGTCGAGGAATCTCCGGCAAGTATATGAAGCCATTGCCGGTCTTGTGAAGCCACTGTTCAGCATCAATAAATACGGCTTCTGGGTCATCGACAGAATCACCAAACAAGAAATCACTCTTCCGAAGAGGCTGAGTAGAGCTAGCATCCTTCACAAAAGGCGCATCTGTAATCAGCTGGCGAATAGTTCGATGCCCACCTTTCCTCACCACCTGGGCAACCTCAGTCGATGTGCCCGAAGCAAATTGAGGAGTAACTGGAATAGGGGAAGGATCGTCGGAGGTCGAGTAATACTCGCCACGACGCCCATATACTGCGTGGGATGAGAACAAGCCAGAAGGGTATCCCACTGCGAAATAAACAGTTAAACACTGGTTAGTCTTAATTATAAAAGGAAATTGAACTCATCTTACAAATAGCTAAGATAGAGTCATTGCCTTATAAAGGGTGAGACGATTTGGCCACATTGTGCAATCACAAAACAGGGTATGTCGACAACATATCCCTGCCTTATAAAGCGCAATGTAGCGTCAAATCGCCCCCTTTATTTTTGAGATATGGTTTTGACCAAGCAAAACATATCTTTAAAGCGTCGATCCTCACCAAGGAGAATCAAGGCTCTTCCCGATTGCCTCACCAAGGAGAACAACGTGGGGTAAAAAGGATTAATTTGCAAATTTTTAAGAAAAAAGGGGTTTATTTGCAAAAAAGTAGATCACCAGCGTAAGAGGGAGGCGCGCCATCAACCGACACAGCAGGGGAACGACCTCTCGGGGCACGAGACATGATGACCTGCAAAATAACTCAAGGGGTTAGATTCAAAAAATAATTTCAGTCCTAATCTTTGCATAAAAACCCCTCAAAATTGCAATTTTTACCCCCCTGAAAGATTAGCTCGAGGCGTCAAATCACACCCTCAACCCTCACATATGATCCCACAAATGCATAAATTGAATTGAGCATGAAAAAGGCCAAAATTGTGGAGGATTTACCTGAAGAAAGGCTCGAGATCCAATAAAGATGAGGCCTTTTAGGAAACTTTCACCACGCGCTCGAGGGGCCTGAGAGGGATTTTAAAAAATAGTTTTTCGAGGGATTTTTCAGTCCAAGATCAAAAGGAAGCCTAGATCTAGGACAACTATCAAAGTTTCGAGGAGAAAAGACGCTCGAGGGAAAAAGAAAATCAAAAAGTGGGGACAAGGGGGGCCGGCCCTAGAGAGGAGAAGAAAAAAAAAGAGAAAAAGAGAAAAAGGGACCCCTTTTTATAAGGTGAACCAAGTTAAACCGGACCGGACCAAGTTGAACCGAACCGGACCCGTCCAAATCAGTTCAAAAGGGAGTGAATTAAGCGTCGAAACGACTTCAAATCAACTGAGGGTCTCATCCTTGGTTTATTCCTGTCTCTCCCACACATTCGGACAGAGCGGAAGAATTTTTTTGAGCCAAGTTACTACCTTTTTTGGCTCATTTTCAAGCCGGTTCAGCTTATTTTGGGCACGGAAATACTCCAATAAGGATAACTCAATAACACGACGCCGGACAACGCGTCACGAATGAAGACTCAACGCCAACAATCGAGGGTTAGTTGTACGTCGAACAAATGAGCACAAGCTAAAAGATTGGAAAATCAGGAATCAACTTCAAGTTCAAATTCCGACGACGGTCAGACAATAAATGCAGCACCGGAATCCTTACAAACATTCGACAAAGCACCGAATAGCCTGAAGGAGTGAAGGAATACAGAACAAAAGTCGTTCCAGGTCCCGTTACACCGACAAAGGGTAGGGGCAATCATATCCAAAGCATTCCAGACTCTTCTATAAAAGAATGAGGCTGGAACACTTTGGAGGGGGTATCTGTAGGCGTATAAAATTACCTATAGGTCCCTTAGCATAGCTCAACACAAGGAATCAACAAATCAACGGACGTTCGAGCGACGAAGCGAGCTAACGAGGCGATGAGGCACGCAAGCAACGGAATACGTTCGCGTGTGGAACCAATCCAACGGTTCAGAAAATTAACGAGTCGTCCAATAACAAAACGGACTTGAACTCAAACACTGAGGCGGATTTACTACCAAATGAAGACTCGGGCTATCAAATCAAGACCCGAACAAATCAAACGAACTCAATACAGAACCGGAAAACAACCGAACGACGGAAAGCAACCGGGGACTCGGCCTAAACCGAGCCAACCCGGGGTGACTCGGCCAAGGCCGAGCCACCCTGAGGTGGCTCGACATGAGCCGAGCCACCTCAGGGTGGCTCGGCATGAGCCGAGCCACCCTGAGGTGGCCGGCGCCTTCCCCCCTCTCTCTTGTGCACAGATGCACAGTTTTGAGTGCCTATAAATAGGCGGGGTGGTTGTTCATTTGGGAGGACTTTTTTCTGAACTTCTGAAGAGCCGAAACTCTGCTAGATTGTCACCTCAACTCGAAATTGTGAAGGCTTGAAGACTTGGACACTCGGATTCGATTATTGGCGAGCACCCGCACCAAACAAGGTAGGAGTTTGAAGGGATCTAATCCTCATATCTACGTAGTTCTACTCTGGATCTAAGCTTGGTTCTTAGATCCCGAGATTCGAGCGGTCGTTTCCTTGGTGAAACGATCCCTCCCGGCTATTATCCCCTTGGTGGGATAATACCCGTTATACCACGTAGATCTGTTCGGATCGAGATTGCGCGGTGGTCCACGGCAAACAACCCCGGCACAGGCAAACAACCCACAAAGCGAGTGACCGTATAACAGGAGCTCGCGATCTGTTCGTTAAATAAGGAAAGTTGTAATTTTTCTTTGTTTTCTTTGATTTTCATTGTAACCGGCTCTTATAAAAAGACCGGATCTTTGTAAACACAAAAAGTTGTTAACTAAGATAGCAATGACATCGTCAATGAAGAAGAGTTTGATTTTTCCCGCGAACACCGTGCTCCTGGCCGGTGCAGCGTCGCTGGCGGCCTCACCCTCGACTCCGACGACGATGGCGGCGTTAGGAAACCCTAGGGATTCATCCTTTGGGTGCTTGAGTAATGGCGGCGGCGGTTTCAGATTGAAACCCTTAGGGTTCGTGCGTAAAAACGTGGCAAAAATTAAGGAGGTGGTTACCTCAAATTTTGGCGAGGCTTAAAAGCTTCAAACGAACTTCGCGTTTGTTCTCAGGTTGAGCCTCACGCTCAATTCAAACGAACCTAGCGTTCATTCTTAGGTGAGCCTCGCGCTCAATTCAAGTTGAGCCTCGCGCTCAGTTCTTAGGTGAGCCTCGCGCTCAATTCAAGTTGAGCCTCGCGCTCAGTTCTCAGGTGAGCCTCACGCTCAATTCAAGTTAAGCCTCCCGCTAAATTCAAATTAAACCTCACGCTCAGTTCTCAGGTGAGCCTCGCACTCAATTCAAGTTGAGCCTCGCGCTCAGTTCTTAGGTGAGCCTCACGCTCAATTCAAGTCGAACCTCGCGTTCATTCTCAAGTTGAACATTGCGTTCATTCTCAGGTCGAACTCCGCGTTCATCCTCAGGCGAGCCCTGTGCTCAATCCAAACGAACCTCGCGTTCGTTCTCAAGTTGAACTTCGCGTTCATTATCAAAACGAATCTTGCGTTCGTTCTCAAGTTGAACATCACGTTCAATTTTTAAACGAACCTCGTGTTCGTTCTTAGGTGAGTCTTGTACTCAATACAGTCAAACCTCACGTTCGAAGTCAAGCGAACTTCACGTTCACTATGGTTAAGCCTCGGCTTTTCATGGGTCCACTTTGGTATACTTAATTTATTAAGTTATGGGCCCTAATTAAGCTATGAGACCCCAATTAAGTTTTTTGGAAATTCAGTTGATTTAAATTAAAACCTTTTAATTTAAATCTAATTTGGTAGTTAATCAATTATTTAATTCAAATATTATGACACTAAGGTATTACGGTTGTCTCTCACTCCAATTGATTAATTGAAACAAAAAGTTGCCAAAGTAACCTCTCTTGTGTAGATTGTTCATGAGGAATGTGAGATGTTTGTGTGTATGCTTTCGTGTAAATATTTAATTAGCCCAAAGGAAGGTTAATATTTATTTAGACTACATACGCATCTGTGATGATAAACGTGTGACAATTATAAGGTTTACATGTGAATAATGAATCGATCCAAAGATAGTTTCACTATTTGACATGAGTTATTGTTAATGTTTGATCAATGCAACAAGATATCACTTACAAGTTAATATTACTGTCCAAAGACTTGATATTAATGTTATGCCAGATATCTTAAGATGGGATTTGTCATTATTTGAATTTTATTGATTACTAATTATGGTTATTAATGTGAGCATTTTTTGTTTTATTTCAGCTAATACATCTGCTGCAACAAATTCTGCTAACATCAACTCAATTCCCATGCTAAATGGGACAAACTTCAAGGTTTGGAAAGAGAACATACTAATTATTCTTGGCTGCATGGATCTTGACTATGCATTAAGAATTGAACAACCCCAACCTCTCAATGCGGATAGCACTCCTAATGCAAAGAAGCAGTATAAGAAATGGGAGCGTTCAAATCACATGAGTCTTATGATCATTAAGCACGGCGTTCCGGAAGCCTTCAGGGGCATAGAATCCGAAGGGATTACTAAGGCTAAAGATTTCCTTACCGAAATTGAGAAGCGTTTTGCGAAAAACGATAAGGTGGAAAGAAGCATACTTTTAGCTCGCTTGATTTCAATGAAGTTAAAGGCAAAGAAAATATCAGGGAGTACATTATGAAAATATCTCATATTGCTTCAAAGCTTAAGGCACTTAAACTCGATCTTTGTGATGAGTTTTTGGTGTATCTGGTTCTGTTGTCTCTTCCTACACAATTTAATCAGTTTAAGGTCAGTTATAACTGTCAAAAGGAGAAATGGACTCTAAATGAGCTTATTTTATACTGTGTGCAAGAAGAAGACATGTTGAAGCAAGATAAGACTGAAAGTGCTTATTTGGCCTATGCCTCTAAGGATAAGGGCAAGAAAAGAAAGAATGATAATGAAGCTGCTAAGGGTCCAGTTCAGAAGAAACAACATAAGGATAATCAGGGTTGTTTCTTCTGTAATAAGCCCGGACACGTAAAGAAGGATTGTACCAAATATCACGCCTGACGTGCTAATAAGGGTACGTTCCTTACTTTGGTCTGTTCTAAGGTTAATTTAGTTTCAGTACCTAGAAACACTTGGTGGTTAGACTCTGGTGCTACTACTCACATAAGTGTTTCTATGCAGGGTTGCCTAAGCTACCGAAAGCCAAGTGATGTTGAAAGACACATCTTTGTGGGCGACGGTTAATTGGTAGATGTGGAAGCAATTGGGCATTTTAGGTTACTATTAGGAACTGGTTCTTATTTGGACTTAAAAGATACTTTTGTAGTACCGACTTTTAGACAGAATTTGATTTCAGTTCCTGTATTGGACAAATCAGGTTATTCTTGTTCATTTGAAAACAATCAATTCAGTTTATCTTTTAATTCAAATGTTGCGGGAACTGGTTACTTGAGTATTTATGACAACCTATATTTGCTTGATACAATTGCTTCTTATAATGAAACTTTGCATGCGGAATCGCGTGGTACTAAGCGTAAATTAAATAAGGAAAATTCGGTAACATTATGGTATAAGCGCTTGGGTCATATCTCAAAAGGTAGAGTTGAGCATCTTGTGTCTGATGGCATTTTGGATTCCCTTGATTTTTCAGACTTCAACGTATGTGTTGAATGTATCAAGGGAAAACAAACCAAAGTTAAGAGATTATGTACCAATAGATCTTCAGATGTCTTAGAATTGATACATACGGATATTTGTGGGCCATTCCCTGCGGCATCCTAGAATGGTCAACAATATTTTATATCATTCATAGACGATTACTCACGTTATGGGTACCTATATCTTATTCATAAAAAATCTGAGTCTCTGGACATGTTCAAAGCCTATAAAGCTAAAGTTAAGAATTAACTCAACAGAAGAATTAAAACCGTTAGATCTGATCGTGGTGGTGAGTACTACGGCAGATATGATGGTTCAGGTGAACAAGGTCCAGGACCATTTGCTAGATACCTAGAGGAATGCGGTATCGTCCTATAGTACACCATGCTGGGTTCACCTAGCATGAATGGTGTAATTGAAAGACGGAACATGACTCTTAAGGATATGGTAAGAAGTATGATCTCTCATTCTTCTTTACCAGAATCTCTCTGGGGAGAAGCACTTAAGACAGCAGCTTACATTCTGAATAGAGTACCAAGTAAAGCAGTTGCTAAAACACCTTATGAGCTTTGGATTGGTCGAAGCCCAGTTTAAAGCACTTACATATTTGGGGATGTCCAACTGAGACAAGGCCTTATAGGCCAAATGAAAAGAAATTTGACTCCAAAACAGTTACCAGCTACTTTATTGGGTACTCTGAAAGCTCTAGGGGCTATAAGTTTTATGATCCCACACTCAGGAATATTTTTGAGATGGGAACAATAACATTCTTTGAGGATGTTGAGTTTGGGGGGAGAAATAAGGTCAGAGACATTGCTTTTGAGGAGGAATTGGCTTCAGATCCAATCCATACAGTTACTTTTGACAATATTCAGGTTCCCATACCTGTTATTGCTCAAGAAATAAAACCAGAACCTCAAGATGACAATGTTGAACAACTCCCTGTTCCAGAAGAACAAACTCAACAACCTCAAGAACCAGTGCCATTAAGGAGATCCACGAGAGAAAGGAGAAATGCTATTCCGGATGATTATATTGTATTTCTCCAAGAACATGAGGAAAATAATGAAATGTTGGAAGATGATCCAATCAACTTCTCTCAGGCCATGAAAAGTTCTAACTCTCAACAGTGGATTGATGCCATGAATGAAGAGTACAAGTAAATGCAAGACAATAAAGTTTGGGAACTTGTCCTATTGCCAGAAGGTGCAAAACCAATTGGTTGTAAATGGATTTTTAAAACCAAGCGGGATGCAAACGGTAATGTGGAGAGGTATAAGGCACGTCTTGAAGCTAAAGGCTTTACTCAAAAGGAAGACATTGATTATACAGAGACTTTCTTTCCGGTTTCATCGAAAGACTCATTTAAAACAATCATGGCACTTGTTGCTCATTATGATCTTGAGTTACATCAGATGGATGTTAAGACTGCATTTCTCAATGGAGACATTGATGAGATGATTTATATGGTGCAACCAGAAAACTTTGTGTCGGGAGACCCAAAGAATATGGTTTGCAAATTAAGAAAATCCATCTATGGACTCAAGCAAGCTCCTCGTCAATGGTATCACAAGTTTTAACAAATAATTATCTCGTTCGGTTTTGAGATGAACATTGTTGATGAGTGTGTATATCACAAGTTCAGTGGGAGTAAGTATATTTTTCTGGTTCTGTATGTCGACAACATATTGCTTGCCACTAATGATATAGGCATGTTGCACAAAACCAAGAGATTTCTATCAAAGAATTTTAAGATGAAAGATCTTAGGGACGCCTCTTTTATATTAGGAATCCAGATTCATCGCGATCGCTCTCGGGGTATTCTTGGATTATCACAAAAGATCTATATCGATAAAGTACTTAAAAGGTTTGGCATGCAAGACTGCAGACCAGGACATACCCCTCTTGCTAAAGGAGACAAGTTTAGTCTCAATCAGTGCCCTAAAGGCAACCTTAAAATTCAGGAAATGCAGAAGATTCCTTATGCTTCGGTTGTAGGAAGTCTAATGTATGCTCAGGTATGTACACGTCCGGATATTACGTACATTATTGGGATGTTAGGCAGATACTTAAGCAACCCTGGTATGG
This sequence comes from Asparagus kiusianus, assembly GCA_022839385.1. Taxonomy (NCBI): domain Eukaryota; kingdom Viridiplantae; phylum Streptophyta; class Magnoliopsida; order Asparagales; family Asparagaceae; genus Asparagus; species Asparagus kiusianus. Next base: position 1,402,629 of record BQKN01000044.1, read on the forward strand.
ATCATTGGATAGCAGTCAAAAGGGTTATGAGGTATCTTCAAACAACAAAAGATTATATGCTCACATACAGAAAATCAGATCAGCTGGAGGTCATTAGGTATTCTGATTCTGATTTTGCTGGATGCCAAGATAGCAGAAAGTCTACATCAGGCTATATTTATATGTTAGCAGGAGGAGCTATATCATAAAAAAGTATCAAACAGACACTAGTAGCTTCCTCCACTATGATAGCAGAATTTGTAGCTTGCTATGAGGCATCCAATCATGGAATATGGTTGCGAAATTTTATCACTGGACTGCGCATTTTGGAAAATATGGAAAGACCACTCAGGTTATATTGTGACAATAAATCTGTAGTAATGTTTTCCAATAATAACAGGAGCTCAACTAAGTCAAAACATATTGACATTAAGTTCCTGGTTGTAAAAGAAAGGGTACAAAGTGGACAGATATCCATAGAGCATATTGGGATAAACTCCATGATAGCTGATCCTCTTACTAAAGGATTACCACCCAAGGTCTTTCATGAGCACACTGCTCATATGGGAGTTGTGTTATTCGAGGATATCATGATTTAGTGGGAGTTTGTAAATTTTTTTTGTGCTTTATGTTTGGTTGTGTTGTCTGATCAGAATAAAGCAATCGGTTATGTCACTCTGCTACATTATGTATGGTTTTTACCTCACTAAAGTTAAGGAGGACCAGTTGAAAATAGACATGTACTGATCACATTGCATGTAATTTTCATGCTGCACATCCATGTTTTATCTATGTCGTTTGATTGTATTGGTATATGTGACCATTGATGGGTTTAGTTACGATAAATGTGACGAAGGCCGCTTTGATCCTATATTGATATAGTCAATGGACGAGATTATTCGGAAATACCTTTTCAGTGATAGCAATTTTAAGCTCATAAGGTTATACACAATTTAAGGAATCATATGGTGCCCAAGTGGGAGATTGTTAGATTTAAATCTAATTAAATCCATTTGTGGGTACATATGATTAATCAATGTGTATTGCTATCTTTTAAGGATAACCCACTAAAGTGATCAATTAATCTGGGTTAATGGGTATTTAAATAAATCATGGGGTTATATGTGCAGATACCAGGTTATAATTGTGATTGATGAGGGGCCAAATTACAAATGTACAACATCTATAAATAAGGGGTTATGGTCCCTAATCTAGGGTTACACTCTCTAATTCTCTTCACCCCCATCTAGAGAGAAATTTGGTTAGAGAAACCCTAAGGTTAGAAGATCCAAAACCCATCTCAAGTTTCATCTATGGATTCAGGTATAATCTTCCGCTCCTTTTGATTATTGTTAATCTCTCTGAATTAATCATGTCTTTATAATTTAGATCTCAAGTTTTATTTAATCTAACAGTAAAACTGTATAGACTATTAACAACAACAATAAATGCAACTCAATATTAAGTCTCTTTTGAATTCGCAACGTACACCGCAATTTCTAGCTGGGTATCTAAAAATAGATCTTCATGCATTAAGATATAATCAACAAAATATCACATAAGTAGATTAATAACATGTCAGGTTCAGAGACAAAGGATGAGGAGAAGGGAAAATTCTAGAGCTTCGTATTTTACCATCAATATAGTGACAAATTTGAAGAGGAAAGTTTCAATTGCTGCGAGAAGAGGACCTCTGATTCTTCTGCTTGTTCCTCTTCAGGCGATAGCCAGAGAGGCCTTGAGAGGGAGCTAATTGCTCGTTGAGGCTGAAAGACGAAGGCTGCAGCCTGGGGCGAGCTTGAACTTTGGATTTTTAGATTAAATGAAATAGGTTATGAAAACTACTAATGCGAAACTAAATAAAGAAGTCTAAAAGGGAGTAATTTTAGGGTTTCAAATATTGCCATACATTTTATGGTGAATGATAATCACATATCTATTACATTTTATACCCTCATTATCTATCTTATTTAAATAAATATGTCACTAATAACATATTTTATCTTAATTTGTAGGTTAATGAAGAATTAATGAATAAGAGCTAAAAGAGAAGTCAAATTTCTCCATTTTTTAAACAATTTATTGAAGTCCGGGATCAAGCCAAGTGATCTACAGAAGCCGAAAAAGTAATGATCCAATATAAAAAGAAATCAAGTTGAAATCATGCTCAGGATGATTAGCCACAATGAAACGATAGTATCTCCTAATCTGAAAGGCGGAATTTAACATATAATATATAAAAATTATCTATCTCGACGAGATGGAGCTATCTGCATTTTCAAAAATTTGAAATTCTAATCACTTGGTCAATCGATTGGCCAATCGATTGACCGACCAATTGGTTTGTAACAAACTTATTTTTTGGCTACGATTTAATCCTTGAAGTCCAACTAAAATCCAATGCTTCTTGTTGCTTGTTGTAGGCTATAAAGGTAGAAGGCAAGGGATTTGAGTGTGAAAAAGTTTATAAAAAATCTATTTGGAGAGGGGAGTTAATCTTAATTGAGAAGATCTTCTAAAAATTATAACTTTGTTGCTATTAGAATTTATTTTTTGCCTCTTTATATTTTTCTTTTCTTCTCTCTATTTGATGATGAAGATGAAGATAAAGATGAAGATGAAAGTTTTCTCTTTTATTTTCTTGTAATATTTTCTTCTTTATTATTTTAGTTATTCATGGGGCTAGAAGCCTCTTGTTTCAGATTTATTTTGATGCATTGTAGTGTAGATTTACTTTCATATCTTTATTTTTGTATTATTTTCTTTCCTTTTTATATTATAGATTTATATTCTTGTATAGTTTAGATTTCCTTTTATGTTCTTTTCCTTTTGTTCATAGTTTAGATCTTTAATCATTGTTATTATTTTTCTCTTTGTAGTTAGTTCTTATTATCATTCTCTTTCTTTTATTCTCTCTATTCTAGATTTCATTTCTTTATTTTTTATTTTCTAAGACGTGGAACTAATTTTTATAGGAATTCTAGAATTGTATAAAACTAACTTTATTTCTTTTATAATTTATGAATTATTCTTTTGTGCTTAAAATAATAATATTTAGGGTAATCAACTAGTGAACTAATTGGTAGACGGAGAATTTGATAATCTATGCTTATTTGAGTGATTTGATATGTCATGCTTATGAATTCTAAAATTAATATCTAGTTGTTATTTTTTTATGAATGTTAATTTTACTTGGATGATAATTTGATAGATTATACTTTCCTCAAGTGGTTTGATAGTCTATACTTAATAAATCTTAAATAAGATATGATAAAAAGAGAATAGTTCTTAATTTATAAGTAAAATTAACTAGTGGATTTAATTCTATGTTCATCATATCTCTAATTAAATCCTTGATTTTTTACATTCTTGATTTTCTCTTTATTCTCGATTATTCTTTACTTATTTCTTGATTTTATTTTCCTCTATTTCGTCATCTTTCTTTCTCCTCTCTTTATTTTTTTGTTTTATTTGCATACAATCACAACCACTCTTCATATCTCTCCATAATTGTCTCGCACACAACTTAAGAACCAATTTTAATTATCTTCTACGACACATTCCTCGTGTGATTGATATTTTTCTGTACTATAATTAACTTGATAGTTGTGCACTTGCAACTTTGGTTATTATTTAAACCCTATCAAGTTTTTGACATTGTTGCCGGAGAAGGTGCATGTAATTAGAATTTCTCTATTTTGGTTCTTTAATTTGTGTGTTTAAGTATTAATGAACAACTTTAAAGGAGAATGTTAAAGATTATAGAGAAGGTTTACTTATAAAGGCAAGTTCTCTTTCTTGTATTTTTCATTCCACCTTTGGGTTAGGCTTTTCACATTAGAGACAATTAGGAACTAATAAAAATAAAACCAAAAAAATTTGTCAACCCAAATAAAGTTATCCCACCATTTAAATAACTAATAACTAGATAATAAATCCAAACAAAGCTCTTTCTCTCACATTTATTTGTTTGTTTGTTGACCCTAATAAAGGAACTATGTTAGATACTTGTTTCTCTGATCTTAGTTCTAAATAACTTTTTACTGATTAGCTTAAGTACCTTAAAAACAAACAACAACTGAATTTTCATACCTCAGCCATGAATTTTGGGTTAGAGGAAATTTTTAAAGAAGAATTGGTTGTGCTAGGACAAACTTTTAAGGAATCTAAGCTAGAATTTGAGGATCACAAATTCAAAATGCATAACATCATTGATATCTACCATCAATTGATGTAGAAATTATTGAAAACTACGTAGTATATAGAGTTTAAGCACATTTTTGAGTTTATCACTCTAGATTTTTTTAAAAATTAAGGTAGAATTTTCAGCAATAAGATAGGATTTGATGTATAACATGAGCTTTTTATGTTTAATCCTTTATTCTACATCTTTATGTTTTGTCTCATAATAATAAAAAAAATTATTCTTCTCTCATTTGAGAGTTTCTTGTTCTTTAAAAGAAATGAGAAAAAAAGATATTAAAAAAAGAAAAAAGACATGAAGTTATTTTTCTGAAAATGATGATAAAGAACGAAAAAAAAGGAAAAATAAATTTTTGACTTCATCCTCCTCAAAGGTAAGTGCAATTTTTCTCTTTGTTCTAAATCAACCGAATAAATGTAAGTGCTTCATTTCTTATTTTGTTTACTTTGTACACCATAGATTTTACATTAAGGAGAATGCAAAATTTAGGTGTGGGGTAGGGACTAGTCATTTTCCTCTTTATTTTACTATTTTTTCTCTTTCTTATGTCATTTTTTCCTTTACATAAAAATATTATCACTCACTAACTTAATAGAGTTAATTAATAATAGATCTATTTGATAAATTTTAAATTTTCTAATTCCTAGTTAGTTTTATGGTCAAGTTAACCTTTTATGATAACTCTAAATAAATCTATTAAGATATAATTTTTAAAGTAGTATAATTTATTAAAGTTTTAACTTAGATTTTAATTGAAGTAATGAAATTTTTGCATTCTTAGCTTAGAGTCGAAGCTAAATTTTCAAGTTATTTTGATCTAAATATTTTTAAGACACACACACACACATTAATAAAACTAACTTTATAAAAGAAGAGTGCGAAAAATGAACACCAATAAAAATTTTCTTGAATTTCAAGGTTGTTCTATTTTATAAAGCATAAGTTGATAGAGTAATTAAGCCCAAGGAGCATTTCCATGCTTAATAACCTAAACCCAATTGGGTTGGGATTCATTGACCCAAAACTTATTAAATGGTCACTTAAAAATCCCGATGAAGTAGAATAAAATCACTAAGAAATTAAAAGTTAAAAAATAAAAATATAAGTATAAATACATATATACCAACAAATTTTTTTATATATATTTAGTTATATTTGTAATTATTTTTGAAAATTAAATTGATCAAAAGACTTAAAAATTATTTAAAAATAAAGATTTAGCATGTTCTTTTTAAAAATTTTAATTAAATTTCTAAGTTAGGCTTGGTTTTGTATAACTATGACGAAAAGATTTTCTAAGAGATTTACATTAGACTTATACATAATAATAGTTTCTTGAGTAAAAACTAGCTCTAATTAGATTTTAAACGATATCATGTGAATTAATTATACATTGACTTCTTCAAGTTGATAAGTTGACCAAATTTTTTTGGTTTATTCAGTGTAAACCCTCACGAGACTAACTCGTCTTTTAGGATAACATAGGAGTTTAAAGACTTGTTTTATGCGCTAAATACAACCGCGCGTGAGTTAGGATTTTTATTTCATTCTTTTTTATTTTCTTTTTTGCTAGAGGACTAGCAAAAGTTTAGATGTGGTGGTATTTAATAATCACATTTAACCCTCATTATCTATCTTATTTAAATAATTATATCATTAATACATGTTTTATCTTAATTTACAGGTTAATAAAGAATTAATGAATAAGAGCTGAAAGAGAACTCAAATTTCCTCATTTTAACATTTTATTGAAGCTTGGGATCAAGCCAAGCGATCTACAAAAGCCAAAAAAGTGAGGATCCAATATAAAAATAAATTAAGTTGAAATCATACTCAAGATGATTAGCTACAAAGAGATAACGATATCTCCCAATCCAAAAGGTGGAATTTAACATAATACAAAAATCACCTATCTCGATGAGACAAAGCTATCTACATGTTCAGAATTTTAAAATTCCAATCAATTGGTTAGCCAATTGGTCAATCCATTGACCAACCAATTGGTTTGTAAAAAACTTAATTTGTAGCTAATATTTAATTCTTGGAGTCCAGATAAAATTCAATAGTTCTTGTTGCTTGCTATAGGCTATAAAAAGAGGTAGAATGTGAAAGATTTGAGTATGAAAAATCTTGTAAAAACTCTATTTACAGAGGAAAGTTATTCGTAATGGAAAATGCCTTTCAAAAATTATAACTTTATTGTAATTAATAAAATAATTTTCACCTTTTCATATTCTTCTTTTGTTCTCTTTATTTGATGATTAAGATGAAGATGAATGTTTACTTTCAAGAGACTACAACCCTCTCATAAAGTAAAATTTTCCTCTTATCTTTTATTTTCTTGTAATAATTTTTTTATTTTTAGATATATAAGGGACTAGAACCCTCTTGTTTTAGATTTATTTTGATCTATTATAGAGTAGATTTACTTTTATACCTTTTTTGTATTATTTTCTTACCTTTTTATTTTGTAGTATAGAATTACAATCTTGCATAGTTTAGATTTCCTTTTATGTTCTTTTCTTTTTGTTCATAGTTTTTATCTTTAATCTTTGTTCTTATTTTTCTCTTTGTAGTTAGTTCTTATTTTTATTCTCTTTCCTTCATTCTCTTTAGTCTAGATTTTATTTCTTTATTTTTTATTTTCTAAGATGTGAAACTAATTATTGTAGGAATTCTAGAACTATATGAAACTAGTTTGACTTCTTTTATAGTTTATGAATTATTCACTTGTGCTTAAAATGATCATGTCTAGGGTAATCAGGTAGATAACTAATTGATAGAAAAAGAATTTGATAATATATGCTTATCTTCAGTGGTTTGATATGTTATGCTTATGAATTCTAGAATTAATATCTAGTTGTTATTATTTTTATGAATGTTAATTTTACTTGGATGATAATTTGATAGGTTATACTTTTTTTAAGTGGTTTGATAGTCTATACTTAATAAATCTTAGGTAAAATGTGATAAAAAAAGAATAGTTTATAAATTTTCCTTTTATCTTTTATTTTCTTATAATATCCCTTATAGCTCAACCATTTCGTTCGAAGATTTAGAGAAGAGTACAAATGGATTGGCATTCGAATCTTTCTCTCGGCTCATGCAGTCATTGATTCAGTTAGGGGCCTGCGTTCACTAGAAAGCCTACGCCCGTCCATTCCTTGAAAGATTGATCCTGCCTTCCGCCTTTCATTTAGATGATGCACGAGGAACTGCCTGAATGTGTAGATATTTAAATATTCAAGGGTTAGAACCCTCTTGCAGATATTCAAGGGTTAGAACCCTCTTGTTTTAGATTTATTTTGATGTATTGTAGTGTAGATTTACTTTCATGTCTTTATTTTTGTATTATTTTCTTACTTTTTTATTTTGTAGTATGGATTTATATTCTTAAATAGTTTAAATTTCCTTTTATGTTCTTTTCTTTTTATTCATAGTTTAAATCTTTAATCTTTATTCTTATTTTTTCTTTGTAAATAGTTCTTATTTTCATTCTATTTCTTTTATTCTCTCTAGTCTAGATTATATTTCTTTGTTATTTTCTTTTCTAAGAGGTGAAAATAATTCTTATAGGAATTCTAAAATTGTATGAAACTAGTTTGATTTCTTTTGTAATTTATAAATTATTCTCTTATGCTTAAAATGATCATGTTTAGTGTAATCAGCTAGAGAACTAATTGGTTAAAGAAGAATTTGACTATTTTTACTTATCTTGAGTGATTTGATGGGTTATGCTTATGAATTCTAGAATTAATATCTAGTTGTTATTGTTTTCATGAATGTTAATTTTACTTAGATGATAATTTGATAGGTTATAGTTTCTTTAAGTGGTTTGATAGTCTATATTTAATAAATCTTAAGTAAAATATGATAAAAAGAGAATAATTCATAATTTCTAAGTGAAATTGACTAGCGGATTTAATTCTACATTCCTATTATCTCTAATTGAACCCTCTGTCTTTTTACTTTCTTGATTTTTCTCTTTTTATTCTTAAATTTTCTTTATTTGTTTCTTGATTTTATTTTCCTCTATTTCTTCATTTTTATTTTTCCCCTCCTAATCTATTTTTGTTTTATTTGCATGTAGTCACAACCACTCTCCATATCTCTCTACAACTACTTCTATCACTCATAATTGTCACACACACTACTTAAGAATCAATTTTGAATATCTCCTACAACACCTTTCTCTTAGGAGCTACATTTTTAATATTATAACTTGATAGTTGTGCATTTGCAACTTTACTTATTATTTAATCCCCTATCAGTGAATTTGAAGAGGAAAACCTCATGTGTTGTGAGGCACAACCTTTTAATTCTTCTTTTAAGAAATTAATTTTCATTATAAACATTTGAAAAAAAGAATTTGAAAGTAAAAAAAGCTCACCTTTGAGTACATGAATGCTTGAAAGGAAAATTTGTGATGCATAAAAGATAACCTATAGAGAAATTTCACCATTTAAATCAAAATAAAATTAGTAACCGAAAAGAAATAGGAAGAAAATTAAAGGGGTCATATGAACCCTACGTGTAGATCAAGGGCTAAAGATCAAGAAAACAGAAAGCCTCGAGAGTGTAGGCATCGAAAATTGCCAATGGGTCCCCGCACATAGCTCGGTGTCAACGAGCGACGATCGAACGTCACTACCCGGTTCATAAGAGCTCAAATGACGCCGGTGAGCGACTGAAGCAAACCGATGGATTACGTGAGCCGACAGAATGTCAGAATCACGAGGATACGGGTTGACCGAAAACCCCGCGATCACCGCAATCGGACCAACGCCCGCTGTGCCCCGATCACCCCACAGATAATCCAACCATCGGGGCCTACAGAGCTCGCCTCCACGATTCCAACGCATCCGAAACCACTCAAATCCGAGTTCGGACGAAAAGTCAACAGCGAGTCAACAGCGGGACAACGGCACGACCCCGGGGCTGAACCGGGAACACCCAAACAAGTCTCGGCTGGCTCGAGACACCCCCAAGGGGTTGTCTCGGCCAATGGCCGAGACACCCCCCCAGGGGTGTCTCGGCCACGGCCGAGACACCCCATGGGGGGTGTCCCGGCCTTGGCCAGGACACCCCTAGGGGGGTGTCTCTCCCCTTAGGGTGTCCATATGACCCCTAGGTGCTCTCTTATGGCTATAAATAGCCCCCCTTAGCCCTCCATTTACAGGGGCTCTTGATTTTGCTCTGATTTAGCTTTGGGAGAAGAATTTCCGGTCTTGGGATTATCCTCGAGATCTGAAATTCCGGAGTTTGGAAGCGGCGAAGCCCTGCCGGATCGAGGAGTCTACACCGTCATTCACCCCTTTTCCTTAGTGTTGCTCCTTAGCGGTGACACTAAGAAGAGCTATTATCTCGTTTTAGCCGAGATATACGCTTATAACCTCTAGATCTTGCGCGGATCGACGAGGTTCTGCTTCTATATCCCACGCGGATAGACGAAGCTCTGCCGGATTTTCCCGGAAGGATCTTGAAGAGTCGGCGGTCCACGGACATCGACGTCCCCGTCACAGGCCAACAACCCACGCAAGCGAGACCGTACCAAACCGGGCTCTCGTGTTTATTTTCGTTTAAGTTGTAATCCCTTTGTTTTCATTTTTATTCTGTTGTAACGATCAAAGTTGTAACAGATCTCGAAAAAGAGAACATCAATGAAAACAGCAACTTTTACCGGAAACAAGCTGGCGACCACAGTGGGAGCCGCCGACCTCGCTGCCGAGATCGGAGTGACGCAACCGGCCTTCAAGATCCGGGTGAATGAAGAGGTCGAGTACGAGTTCGACCAGCAGAAGTATGAAGAGTACCTCTCCTCCTCCTCCTCCAGATCCGCCTCTCCGCAACGGTGTAGAAAGAACTCATCTCCCAAAAGGGCTCGCGGGATCTCCAACTCCTCAATCCGAGACTCCGCCATCGCTGCCACTACGCCCGTACCACGCAACGGCCCCGCGTCGATCAGCGTGGTTAAGGCTGTAGATCCGGCCCTCACAACCGCCACAAAGGCGATAGGTGATGCTGCTCCAACTCCATCGAAGAGAGCGCTCCAAAGGCGTCGTCAACGTCTCGCTCAACAGCTCGCCAAGGCCAAGGAGTCCAAAGATGGAGTGCGCTATGCAGAGGACTTGAAGTCGAGGCAGCGGCAAGAGCAACGGCAAGCAGTCAACCTCCCCTCCAAATCAGAAGCAAACGAGTGGATCCGAGTCAAAAGGAACCGCTCCACGCTCGAGGAGCGAATCAAGAAGCGCCGCGCTCTACTGGCACATGCCCGGCTCCTCCTGAAGAAGGCAGAGGAGATGCAGCAAGGAACGGTGGTCAAAACACCGTCTACAAGCAAACTGGTGTGGGTACGCAAAACAAACCCAACACCTCAAACCAAGAAGGGCAAGATTATCGCCCAGAGTTCAACCAAATCAGAGCCTACTCCTCCTGTACCGGCACCCTCAACAGGGCCAGGTAAAAAAGGGGATCATTCAAGATCCCAGGTTCCTTTGACGAGTCGCCTCGGTCCCTTACCGGAGAACCGAGGAAGAATACCCGTCAAAGAACGGCTGGGACCGTTGAAAGGTCCCCAAACTAAAATCCAGACTGGGGGTGGAATCAATCCCCCCAAGAATATTGACAAAGGGAAAGCCCCTATTTCCGACCGCACTGAGTTGCGAGTCGAACTAAAAGAGCCCGTTCGATTTCCACGCTCTCAAAAGCGTAAAATTGAACGGGCCACTCTTGAAAAATCTAACCAATTTTTGCATTCCCAAAGGGAAACACACTCGTCTGAGGATGAGCGTGTTATACCGAGGGACATCCACCAGCACTCCGTAGGTTGCTCCAGCTATCAAGCTGATGAGCTGTACTACAGGGCTGGGGGTGTGGAAAAATCTCGAAAGAGGTACATGCAGGAGTCCCACTGCCCGTGTGCCAACATTATCAAGGCAGTGCTGTCCGAGTGTTGTTGTGCTCAAACCCCAACAAGAATCTCGGTATTCGAGAGACTCTCCAAGCCGAAGCGTTTCCACAAGAAGAAATCGCTCCGCCGAGAGGATGAATACTCGAAAGTGTCAGTCAACATGACCGGCAGAGGGGGATCAACACCACGTCTCAACTTGGATCAGCTTGCCGAGGCTTCCCGATGCATGACATGGTTACGGTCGGGAACCATCAAACGAAACAATTACCCAAGAGTACACAAGGGACTTTCCCTAGAAGAGGAGGAATCCGATGCTGATTCTGATACCTGCTCCGCCGTCGCATCCGATGACACAACTTCAAGTGCAGGCCGACCTTATGAATCGCTCATGATCAGCGCCGAACAAGTGTCGAAGATACTTGAAGAAGCCCTGGCCAAGCAAAAGGAGAGCTTCAAATTTGAAATGGAGATGGCCATGCAGCGGATGAGGGAGATGCACGACCAACAGATCGCGGCGATGACGGTTCACCAAGGAGAACCAAGTCAACGCAATCCAGAGGAGCATGAACGGGAAGCGGATAATGTCAACATTCCTCCTGTCAACACCAGCACTGGGGGTGGTCCCGCAGAAGATAATGCAAAAGAGGACCACGCCCCCTCTCCCAGAAGCCACTCGAAGACCGAGACGAGTGAGGACAGGAAGATGAAAGACCTGGAGAGCAAGATCAATGCATTGATGAATGCTCAGGAGGTAAAAAGATCCGGTATACCCTGCCCATATCCGAGGGAGTGGGAATCGATCCCATATCCGGCAAAGTTTAATCTGATTAACTTTACGCCGTTTGATGGGAAGGGTTCCCCTACCCAGCATTTAATCTACTTCAAGTCTCATTTAGGAATCATTTCCGGAAATGAGCCCCTCATGGTGCGGTCATTCGTCGGCACTCTTCGCGGAGCGGCCTTCGATTGGTACCGCCGTCTCAAGCCTGGGAGCATCAACGGCTGGGATGACATGGAGGACATGTTCCTAACAAACTTTTTTGATGATGACACCGAGGTTTCAATCGGCACGCTGTTCGATGAAAAACAAAAGAACGGCGAGACGGTTGAAAACTTCGTGAAAAGATTCCGGAACAAAGCTATGAATTGCAGGGATCCGGTCAGCGAGGATTTCATTCTTGAGACTTGCCACAACAATCTCACGCTCGACATCCTCGAAGCCATGGGAATGGCGCCGTCCAAAACCTGGAAGGACCTAAAAATGCGGGGAGAGCGAGCTGAACGATTCCTCAAGAGGAAAAAGGCAGAGAGGGGACAAATACCCAACAATGCCCCACAACCAAATTTTACCCCCAAGGGTAAAGGGAAGGCGCATGCAAATGCGGTGGTCGCAAATCAGGTCTTTGAGGTGCAAGCACAACCGCAACAGTCTCAACAGCCCCAACAGCCGCAACAGCAGCAGCAGAGGGCGCCTCAACAACCCAGGTGGCAACAGCAGCCCCAGAAGCAAAAGGTTGGGGAGCCGAGATTCCCAAAGGTCTACTCATTCAAGGAGGATGAAATCCCGGGTATTTTCAAATACCTCGTGGAAAACAATAAAATCAAGCTTCCGCCGATTCAGGATCAAGAAGATGCCAAGAGGGTCAACGATCCGAAATACTGTGCATTCCACAGGGCAGTGCACCATCCCACCAAGGTATGCTACGCCCTCAAGGATAAGATTCAGGCCCTGATCGATGTTGGGGTCATCACTATGAAACAGCCCAAAGAGAAGAAGGTGGGTGCGAACACCGTATCCATTAGCTTTGGATCGGTTCCCTCGAGTTGGTTCCAACACGAGTCAGTAATCAAAGCGGCGGTGAAGACAGTGAACGATGATCCACACCAGCAGCGCCAGAAAGGGCTTGTGCCACACACAGCCCCAAATGGCGAGATCTTGTGGGTTCATCCGGACTTGATCGCAGATGAACAGTGGGCCGGGACCTCTTCCACAAAGAACAAGAAGAAGTCGAAGAGGAAAGGCAAATCGTGCTACGGTGCTTCTGCCATACTGGGGGTGGATGATGACAAAATTCCAACCTTCCCACTTTCTGAGGACGAGCAAGAAGCTTTTGCAACCCGAAGCGGGAATGAGTATCACTTCAAGTATCCGGAGGCTACTGAGCAATTGGGTACCAAAACCCCACCTTCCAAGACGCTGGCAGAGTTGGGAATTTCAGCAATTCCCCCAACACCTGCGGTGACGACGGAGAAAATCCCGCAGAAGGATAAAGGAAAAGAGCCTCTACGTCAAGAAGTTCAGAACCCGAGACAGTCTCGATTCAATCATCCGATTGGGAGAGACAAACCGGGGAATACGAGCTCTCAACCCCATTTCGACATTATGGCGCAATTGGCCAACATCCCGGCCAGGATAACTCTATACGAGTTGCTGCGGTTGTCGAAGGATACACGGAAGGCACTACAAGAAGCCTTGAGTGATTCCGAAGCCTTCTTGACTCGGATCAAACCATCTTCCGAAGAACCGGAGTCGTCAGCTCAGCATTGCAATCTGGCGGCACATCACTTCCCCTGCATCTCTTTCACCAAAGAAGACATGCAGACAAAGAACTCCAATCATGATAGGCCGTTGTACTTCACCGGGCATATTGGCTCCAGCGTTGTCAACCGGATCCAAGTCGATCCGGGTTCCGCTGTTAGCATCATGCCATTCCGATTGATGCACCATCTCGGAATCCCGACTAGCAAGTTAGCTTCCACTGGCACAACAATTTACGGATTCAACACCAGCGGGTCTAGGCCCTTGGGGAAGGTCCGAATTAAGTGCCAGATCGGGGATTTGAGGTCGGAGGTCACTTGCTATGTGATTGACGCGGAAACTTCCTATAATTTGCTGTTGGGTCGGCCTTGGATCCACGGTAACCTTATAGTCCCGTCAACTCTGCACCAGTGCTTCAAATATGTGGGCACAGATAATGAGGTCAAGACGGTGGTCGCGGATAAGCAACCGTTCAAGGGATTGGAGAATTACTTCACCGATTCCCTTTTATACGGCGCTGAATCCGATACTGAACCATCGGCCCAAGGGACGGACAGCGGAGATGAAGCTGATACCGAACCAGGGCTTGATTACGATGGCGGTTTTGTTTTAAACGACATTGTACCCATTGTAATCAATCTTGACGATGATGAATCATCGGAAGATAGTTGTAATTGGCAACTTGCCGAAGAACTGTCAATAAACGATGATTTAGAGTACTCGACAGGTCTCGATGATATCACTAACGAACTCTATGCTAACCCTGATTTGTATATGCCTCTTCAATCATTTTGTTTGACGAAGAAGCAGGTACACGACCCTTGCGGAACAACGCTCATCATCCCCGCAGGGATTGGGGGTGGAAAGGAGGTCGTCTACGGCAAAGGAAGAGCATCTCCGATACCCGACCACTTCATAGAAGAGGAAGACGACGATGATAAACCAGCCCGTCATCTATCCAAATACGATGCGAAAGCGCGCAACATGATGGAAAGGCACGGGTATGACTTCAAGATCGGAGAGGGTCTTTTCTTTGGTCGAGGTCCACGGGTTCCACCCCGGATGGCTTACGTACCGAAGGGAAAACCCGATGATTATTATCGCCACAAAAGAGGTCTAGGCTATGTCTCATCAGATGATGAGTGTGGCTGGCAAATCATCGACCAAATTGCTAACAAGACTAGGAAGAGATATTCCTCCGACTCTTCGGGTTGGGATTCCGACGCTAGTCTTGGTGAAGTGTTTAAGAAGCTAATGTCGAACATGGTCACGGTTGATCCAGCGACAATAGAAGAAGATGATGAGATGCCGATATGGGAAGACCCGTGGGTTCATCACTTAAGCATGCAGTATGGCGACCGGTTCGAGCAGAGAGAGCCTCCTACCGAAGACCAAGTCGTTCAGGTGAATATGGGCACCGAGGAGAATCCAAAGCCAATATTCATCAGCGATAGCCTCTTACCTGAAGAGAAGGAAGAGTTGATTTCTCTTATCCGGGAGTACATCGACGTGTTCGCCTGGAATTATGAAGACATGCCAGGTCTCGATCCAAATATAGCGGTGCATCGTCTCAACGTTAAACCGGATGTCAAACCAGTCAAGCAACAACAACGACGGTTTCGTCCGCAAATGATGGAGGCAATCGAAGCTGAAGTCAAAAAGCTCGTCGATTCGGGATTCATCCGAGAGGAACAACATCCCGAATGGCTTGCCAACATTGTTCCGGTCCTGAAGAAGAACGGGAAGATCCGGATATGCATTGACTTCAGGGACCTCAATGCTGCTTGCCCAAAAGATGACTTTCCTCTCCCCATCACGGATGTCATCATCGACAACACGTGTGGGTTTGAGAGGATGTCCTTTATGGATGGTTTCTCTGGTTACAACCAGATAAAGATGCATCCAGATGATGAAAAGCACACCGCGTTCCGAACACCTCTTGGCGTATTCTGCTACACAGTCATGCCCTTCGGTTTGAAGAATGCAGGTGCTACGTATCAGCGAGCCATGTCGAAAATCTTTCAGGAACATCTCCGAAAGACTGTCGAATGCTACGTGGACGATCTGGTCGTGAAAAGTCGTGATAAGAAAGATCACATCAAAGACTTGAAGACCATGTTCGACTTGATGCGGGCCCATCAGTTGAAGATGAACCCTACCAAGTCTTTCCTCGGAATGGCTAGTGGTAAATTCCTGGGGTTCGTCGTCACCACCAAAGGTATTCACATCGACCCGGATAAAGTAAAGGCGATTAATGAATTGCAACCGCCAAGAAATCTCAAAGAGCTCAGAGGACTGCAAGGGCGATTGGCTTATATCCGTCGGTTTATCTCAAACCTTTCGGGGAAATGCCAACCGTTCTCCAGGCTCACAAAGAAGGGCGTGTCATTCGTATGGGACGATGCTTGTCAAAAAGCGTTCGAGAGTATCAAAGAATATCTCTCGAAACCTCCCGTACTCGT
>BQKN01000044.1:1443722-1458968 GCA_022839385.1 Asparagus kiusianus
CGAGATATACGCTTATAACCTCTAGATCTTGCGCGGATCGACGAGGTTCTGCTTCTATATCCCACGCGGATAGACGAAGCTCTGCCGGATTTTCCCGGAAGGATCTTGAAGAGTCGGCGGTCCACGGACATCGACGTCCCCGTCACAGGCCAACAACCCACGCAAGCGAGACCGTACCAAACCGGGCTCTCGTGTTTATTTTCGTTTAAGTTGTAATCCCTTTGTTTTCATTTTTATTCTGTTGTAACGATAAAAGTTGTAACAGATCTCGAAAAAGAGAACATCAATGAAAACAGCAACTTTTACCGGAAACAGAGAGCATTGGATCGGAGTCGAAAGAGGAGAAAAAGTTATGACAACAGATTTTGAGGAAATCTGTAATGACCGTGAATTTTTTATACTAGTTTAAATAACATTTTTAGTATATTAAATTATTAAATTATTATTTTTAAAAGAGTATTTATATTTTCTCAATTTTCTAGAAGTTTCTATGATTTAAAAATTCAGTTTTAATAGTTTTGTTAATTATAAATTTAATTGTTACGGTAAAAACTCTTTAAATTAATATTTGATTTATTATTATTATTGTTATTATTATTTTTATTATTGTTATTACTTATTATTGTTATTACTCTCCCTCAGATCTCATCTCTCTCTGTTCATCTCTCTTCTCATTCTCTTTCTCTCTCTCTCTCCTGCTCGTCTCTTTCTTCCTTCCCAAACTACAACCTCCTTCCTTGCCCACCTCCTCTCACGTCGTCCTCAACCTTCTCCAACGCCTCCTGCTCAACCACCGCCTGCCTCAACTTCTTCTCCACGCCTCTCATGTAGCCTCGCCCGCCGCTCTGCCTCACCGCCCAACCCCCAGAGATTCACCGCCGACCATCCCTGTCAGCTCCACGCCCACCTCATCCAACCGACGCACCCCAAGCCCCAGCCCAGCTCTGCCTAAGCTCGAGCCAGCCGACCACCTTCAACACCACTTCCTGAACCATCAGCTCTCCTCTTCCCATCTCCGACCAGCCCCTCCTTCAGATCTCCTCCAGATCCGCCATCCACGAGCTCCACCTCCAGTGCCTCCTCATCTCAGTGCCACCCTCCTCAGGCTCGTCGTTACCCCTTACAGCCCTACCCTCTTTCAGCTCCACCACCTCCTCAATCGATCCGACCACTAAAGCTCGCAGCCGCCTCACCCGCGGACTCGTGCGTCAACGTCGACACGTTCGACAGAAACTCATAGGCAAGATCCCTTTTCTATGATTTTTTTCATTCATTTTAATTCTTAGTTTTTGTCGTAAATTAATTATGCGCAAGATCCTTGTTCTCGTTATTATTCCATATAATTTTAGATCTATTAATTATGCGTAAGATTCCGATTCTAGATTAGTTTATTACAATTCTTATATTTATCATGAAATAAGTACATGCGAATTTACATTTTATTTAATTGTCATTTTTTAGAATTTTAGATCTGTTATGAATTACATGCATATATTAGACTGTGATATATTATTACATGCATGTGATTTGTTTGATGAATGACTATATGGAAATTGTTACTTTATTACCTAGTTGTTATCCAATAGGAGAGACTGTACATGAAGACGACTCCTGTAAAAAATATAATTTATAAGCGTGCTTCAAAGCATGACACCTCGACATCGATATTCCGATGTGAGGAGTTCTGAGTTCCGTTGATATCGATATCCTGGTATGAGGTTTCTTTGACTATTACCTAGATGATAAACTCTTGATTGGACGGGTTATGGGTCACAGTTATTTTTATAGTTTTACAGAAGTCGTTCAACGGTAACTCCGTGGCTAGTGCACAATATTTCATGTATAGTCACTTAAATTAAAATGACAAACATGGTGTTTATAAATGGGAATTGGACGGAGAATATAACATGTATATAAACGGGCACATACACTTTCCTAATATCGTGAGTTATATTTATACATGGGCCAAAAGACCAATACTTGACTTGAAGGCGTGGCCCCGGGACAGGTTTACGGGGACCCGATTATATATATGAAAATATTCTTCTCTAATTCAAATAACATGTGAAATAAGAATAATATGCTTGTGTGTCCTATGACAGGCTTTGTTTGATATCTACAATTAGATTTTCCTTTAATATCACCTTATAGAGGTTATTATCGTGGATGATTATGGATTTTGGTGAGATGTGGACTAGTTATATTTCTTTTCATCCATAGATCAGAACTAATATTTAATTATCTACAATTTGAGACATATGGTATATACATGAGAGTTTCCTTATTTGGATTATCTCGCTCGACGTACTACATCTTGTGTTGTAGATTTTTAAGTATTAATTCCATCTTGTTGTATGACCTTGTTACTCGGATGTTTACGGATTCTTATGATTGTTCTACTATAGTGGTGGATTGCACCTAGCTTGTTAGTATTTTAACTGCATGTTTCTATTTATTTACTGTTATTTCATTAGTCGTTCGACTGTTTCTATTCTTCCTTTTGGGATCTTGTCATGTGCCATACACGGTGACGTACTCATGTTCTCTCGGGTTGTACGTTAGATTTAGAATACGGACAGGTTAAGTAGGAGCTAGAATATTCTCACCAGGAGTGCATTGCTAACAGAGTAGAAGAAGAAGCCGAAGCTTAGTTATTTCCTTTAGTTGTTCGATGGTCATTGTTTATCTTTGTAGCACCTTTCTATTTCAGTTTGATCGATGTATTTTTTATATCTCTCCAGTATTTAGTTAGATAGTTTTGTATAAGGGAATGTTAACCCGAATATTATGTCTAGGATGATATTTTAATTGTAATATGTATCATTTTGTTCTGAGTTATTTATTATATTCTCGCTACAGTGATCAGGGACATGTGCCTTCACTTTATATTGCTTGACGCTTAGCATATTAGATTGAGTAGAAGGTCTAGTACTTATTTCTCCTCAGTCTAATACGTTGTGGGCTTGTTCATGTTCTGATTCCCTAGTATTTTGGGAAGCGGGGCGTGATAAGTTTTTTGGTGACCCATGCAGGTCACGGTCCCGAGTTCTTACCAGTGAGAATATAATGAATAATTTAGACGTATATCATATTTCATTCGTAAGACTATAGTTAGCCCTTATTCTATCATCTCGGTGAATTATGTCTTAGTCCCTACTTATCACTTTTTGACTCCAGAACTTCCCACTGTTTCTTGTCTCGTCAATTCCCGGCTGCACCCTCTTTGTATAACTTCTCTTTTCTCGTACTGGTCATTATTTTATATGTTATTATTTTTACAACTATGTTTTCTTTGATTTAACTTATATATTGTTTGATTGTGTTGATTTCTATATTATTTATTATATTATTTTATGTATCACACATAGTGTTATATTGTATGTTTTCATTAAAAATGTACAAGTAACATCGTCTAATGAAAATCATTACTTATATATTTTCAATTGTTCAAACTATGTTTATTAAGTGTTTTGCATTATTCTAGATTTTACATATACATCACATAGCATATCTGATATTCAGATTATTTTCTTATGTTTAAATATACCTTTGTATATCTACATTGTGTATGTGTCCGCTTTTTCTGTCATATCATCTATTATTTACTTATGTTCTAGATTATTATATATATTGTTTGTATTTTTAGTGATATACATTAATAAGTTCATGATTTTGATATTCTACATATGTATTATATTCTTACTCTTTATTTATTCAACTCATAATATTTTCAGTATATAACTTTCTTATCAGTCAATTTTGTCTTGTTTAGGTTGTTTTAGTATGTTCACATTGGTTTCGTTATTTCCAAGAGCAATGCATTTTTTTATATTCAGGTATTTATTCATATTGTTAGGTTTGGAGTTTGAGCTACTAATTATATAGTTTTTGTCATATTATCACGTATCACTAGTTATTATTTTTCTATAGAAGATAATTCTAAATAGCATTTTTGGGTATGTATGGTATTTACTCATGTGTTGTTTATAGTATATTTGCATATTTGTTGTTTGTTTGCTTCATTTTCGACATGTATATTACCACAAATGACAAAATAATATATGGACAATATACATTGTATACATATATTGTTTTTAGTATTTATTTTATAGTGTTTATAGATATTTTTTGTGTCATTGTTTGTTGTTCATTCTCTATTCATTATTTTCGTTTACTTGTGTTATGTTTTACTTTTTTATTCTTTTATACTTACTATTCTCTTTTTCATAATAGTGTATTCACGTAGATTATTATATTTACCATGTATATTTTTTATTAATTTTTAGTCATTTTTCACCTTTGTCTAATCCTGTTTTATTATATGTATTATCAGTGTTTATGTTCACAAGTCATTAATCATTCATGGTAAGTTTATCTAAAATATATTGGTGTTTTATTTATACGAATTTATGCTGATTGTATTTATATGATTTTGACTACTATATAATATATTACTACATCTAAATTAATTTTATACAGTAATGATTATTATTGTTGTATCTTGTTTATATTTATTATTTTACCTTATGAATATTTTTAATATTTCTATCGAATATATATAATTATGTAATTTTTATTATGTTTTATATAATATATTTATTTAAATCACTTATTTACTCTTATGTCTATTTTATTATATATATTTTATGACTATTTTCATCATAATTTATCTCGTTAGCATGATTAGTACTATGAGTATTCAGACTTTTGTATGCTTATTATTATGTATGTGTTTTTCCCTTTATTAGCATTGATTCGGATTATGATAGTCTTTTACTATACATACATTGCTCTATATGGTGATGAGTTTATTGATACTATTTATGTATTTACTATATTCTTACGTGCTTGTTGTGATTAAGTGCATGTTTATTGTTTACTTTGATTATACTATGCTTTTGTATTACTTCATTATTGATTTTATGAAATGCTATTACTTTCTATTCAAGCATATATTTCCTTTTGTTGAAATGTATTTTTTATATTACTATTTTGTATTGATTTTACTATTATTTACATTTTATTTTTATTTTACTCTTACAATGTATTTCTGTTAGTGTGGATTCTTTTATACTTATACTTTTAATATAGTTTCATTAGTTGTGTGTTTTGTGTGTATTAATATACTTATTTGATCATTTTGAAAATAATTGCATTGATTTTACAAACAATATTAACTGTTAGTTAAAGGATTTTGATTTATTCATTTTCTATATTTTACCTGATTTATGTGACTCTGTTCGTTATGTTATTATTCTGAATTTACATACTTGATTTATTTTATACATATATATGATTTACGTTAATACTCTTATTATTTATTGTGTAAATCTTAATTCGTTTGATTTTATGTGCCTTTTTGTTAATTTGACAAATAATATTCATGATTTCAACTGAACATGATTATTGATTTTATATATGTTTGTGTGATAATAATTTACTTTACATAATTCATACAATTGGTTTTTTTATTGATTTATAGATATATTTATTCTTATTATGTTGACTGATAACTTGTCACATTACTTAATTGATAATTACGCGATTTATAATTCTTTTTGTTTTTAGTTACACTATATCTTTTAACATAATAATCTTGTTGTATGTGATATATGTTCTGTACTTTTGAATGATTCGTGTATTATGCATATGTATTCATGTTATTATGATACATATATTTATATTTCTATGTATTTCTTTTAAGATAATTGTCACCTTTTGTGTCTCATGTGTGCTAAATATTAGCATATTTTATAATTGTGATATAGCTGTATATATTATGACATGAATTTTCATACACTACTAATTGTTCTTTTATGTATTAATTTTTAATTGCTTGATATCACCTTATATTAGTATACGAGTATTTATTTTTATATTGTTATATGTCTATTGCTGCGACTTTTGATAAATATTTTGTAATTTATTTTTCTAAGTGTGTCTGACTATATTAATATTATGAACTGATTATGAGATTATAATTTTATCCTTTGACATGTATATATTATTTAATTGATGTTATGTTATTTTAATGATTGAAGTAATTTCCTATCCACCTTTATAAAAAAATTAATTCCTGTGTGTTATGATATTGCTATTATGGTCTGCTATATGTATGCTGAATCTCAGCTGTCACATCATATATTTTGTGACGTTATTGTTTTACATTCTCCTCTGCTTATAGATATCGTTCCATATCTGTCTTTGGGTTCTTTGTGCATTACTCTTACTTTAATTCTGAGGACGAAATTTATTTTAAGTGGGGTAGAATGTAATGACTATGAATTCTTGATACTAGTTTAAATAATTTTTTTAGTATATTAAAATATTAAATTATTATTTTTAAAAGAGTATTTATATTTTTTGATTTTCTAGAATTTTCTATGATTTAGAAATTCGGTTTTAATAGTTTTGTTAATTATAAATTTAATTATTACGGTAAAAACTCTTTAAATTAATATTTGATTTTTTTATTGTTATTATTATTATTATTGTTATTAATTATTTATATTGATTTTCCCTAAACCCTAACCCTAATAATATAAATATATATCTCACTCTTCCTGTTGTTTTCTTTCACGCAACCACCCTCTTTCTCTCTTCTATTATATCTCTCTCTCTTCACTTGCTCTATCTCTCACTCTCCCTCGGATCTCATCTCTCTCTCTCTCTCTCTCTCTCTCTCTCTCTCTCTCTCTCTCTCTCTCTCTCTCTCTCTCCATCTCTCTTCTCATTCTCATTCTCTTTCTCTCTCTCCTGCTCGTCTCTTTCTTCCCTCTCAAACCGCCGCCTCCTTCCTTCCCCACCTCCTCTTGCGCCGCCCTTAACCTTCTCCAGCGCCTCCTGCTCAACCACCGCCTGCCTCCACCCCTCTCATGTGTAGCCTCGCCCATAGCTCCGCCTCACCGCCCAACCCCCTAAGATTCGCCTGACCAACCCTTTCAACTCCACGCCCACCTCGTCCAACCAACGCGCCTCAAGCCCCAGCCCAGCTTTGCCCAAGCCCGAGCCCACCGACCACCTCCAACACCACCTCCCGAACCACCAGCTCTGCTCTTCCCATCTCTGACCAGCCCCTCCCCTGGATCTCCTCCAGATCTGCCGTCCCCGAGCTCCACCTCCAACGCCTCCCCATATCAGCGTCGCCCTCCTCAGGCTTGTCGTTACCCTTTGCAGCCCTACCCTCTATCAGCTCCACCACATCCTCAACCTAGCCAACCACCGACGCTCGCCGCTACCTCACCCGTGGACTCGTTCATCAACGTTGATACGTTTGACAGAAACTCGTAGGTAAGATCCCTTTTCTATGATTTTTCTCATTCATTTTAATTCTTAGTTTTGTCATAAATTAATTATGCGCAAGATCCCTGTTCTCGTTATTATTTCGTACAATTTTAGATCTATTAATTACGCGTAAGATTCCGATTCTAGATTAGTTTATTGCAATTCATATATTTGTCGTGAAATAAGTACGTGCGAATTTACATTTTCTTTAATTATCATTTATTAAAATTTTAGATCTGTTATGAATTACATACATAGATTAGACTGTGATATGTTATTACATGTGTGGGATTTGTTTGATGAATGACTGTATTGAAATTGTTACTTTGTCACCTAGTTGTTATCCAATAAGAGATACTGTACATGAAGACGACTCCTTGTAGACGGTAAAAATTACCTTTGCAGATAAACATGAAACCCGCCTACGTATTCAAGTTGTCCGCACGAATTGAAAATAGGGCTCACCCGTGTACTTGACTCGCCAGCAAGAGCCAATACCACGCGATCACCAAATTCACCAGCATTTGGCGATCACAGATTCGCACGAGTCAGCATCATCCAAGCGACTAAAATTCGCCTGCTTACTTGGTTCGCCTGCACGAGCCAAGAGTCAAACTCGCCTACAAACGGAAACTCACCAAACTCGCCAGAATACTTGGCGGCTGCTATACCACATACTGGGATGGGCCTTCCCATTTCCCACAACGTGAAGGGAAGGAGCACAGTACTCCGGGCCCATCAAGCAGCCGCTCACAGTACGAGTAGTTGGTCAAATCCATGCAATCTCTAAGTCCGCCTGCACGAAGCTCGCCTCGCCTGCACGAGTCAAGAGCTGAACTCGCCTACGATCAGTAAGCTTGCCGAACTAGCCATAGTACCTGACAGCCGTAGTATCACACGTACAGGGATGGGCCTTCCTATTTCCTACAACATGAAGGGAAGAAGCACAGTACTCCGAGCCCATCAATTAGCCGCTCATAGTACGAGTGATTGGTCAAATCCATGCAATCACCAAGTCTGCCTGCATGAAGCTCACCTCGCCTGCATGAGTCAAGAGCTGAACTCGCCTACGATCAGTAAGCTCACTGAACTAGTCAGAGCACCTGATAGCCGTAGTATCATGTGTACAAGGATGGGCCTTCTGATTTCTCGTGACGTGATGGGGAAGAGTGCAGTGCTCCGAGCCTATCAAGCAGCCGCTCATGGTACGAGTAAAAAGCATGGTATCTCCTAATAGTACATGGTCATATCCCATGATTCAAGGAGTGGCCACGCCGTCTCTCCTCTATTTAAGAACCTCTCCTAGCTATAGAAAAGGGGTTTGGTTGGCTCATAGTTAATTGACTTAATTCAATTAGTCAGCTGAACCACAGCTCTCAACTCTCAACGGAGTTGATGACAAGCTCTTTGCATAACTTTTGCACTGTAGCATCCTCTCCTAGCTTCGGGCCTTGTTCGCCATCGAACTCGGAAACTCAAACTCGACTAGCACGGGCTTCTATTGTGTACTGAAGCTCATCAGCAACATCGGTCGAATCGTCCAAGGGAAACAGACTCGGTGCGAGAACCGAGCGAGGCGTCCTATCGCTGCCAAAGTCCCCACGTTAAACAAGGAGGGCATTCCCTCCGCTTCTGTTGTAATTTTGATTTATTAGTTTGTAATAAGTTATTCTTATCAATACAAATAAAATCCCTATTTCGGGAGATCAAAATTTACACTTACAGAAGATGACGACTATAGTAGGAGAAGCTATTTTCTCAATAGAAATGGTGGTAGCTCAATTCGATGAGGTTCTTATCGGGACAATCGTGGAATCCTTAGAAATTGAGTTCGACCACGCCAAGTATGAAGAGTACTTGTCCTCCTCCTTCTCTGGTGGCGACGCATCCTGCAAATGTTACCGAGTCATGTGTAGAGGCCGACCTTAAATGGTTAAAGCCCCCGTGCTCGAGGACCCCATCCGAGTCATGGCAGGGTATCAAACTTCCTCAAAATCGATCATGGCCAAACCGAAGGCTGGGAACACTAGGCGAAATATCACCAAATGGGTTGTCAAATGACCCTCGCAAACCTCCGTCCAAGAGGAAACAGAGGTTCACTCTGGCACAGACCAAGCCGACATGATTCGCCCAGACGCTCCTCTTTCAAGAAGAGCCCGGCAGCGGCAACGATAGCTCCTCGCCCGGTAGAAGGCTCAAACCTTCGCCTCACATGACGGCCTGAGCTATTATTCGGGTCTGAAAGACATGAGATAGAGACTCAACCATCCAAGGCTGAAGAGATCATCAAACCAAGTGCACTCTCGCGCTCAGGCGGGATCCGCCCTGACCAAAACATCTCCCATTCTGTCGAATCCAACGCTCCAGGCGGGCTAGCCAAACCAAGCAGATTTCGCTTCTCAGGTCACATCCCTGAAGCAAACAACCACCCAACTTAGGCAGGTCTGCTCAGATAGACGAATCGCTGACATCAAATGAGCCACGTCAAGTCCGATCGACAAAAAGACGTTGTGATCAAACAAGCCTTCACAATAAAGGCAAAGCAGTAGGCGAGACATCCCAAATTCGCCCACATGAGCGAGTAGACGAGGTCCGCCAACAGGCGCAAACTCACCCGAGCACGGCAACTCACCTGTCAAGGCGAACCCACCCAACTCCAACACTTAAATACGCCTCCAAGGGTGCGCAAGGGGGTTCAACCAAACCCCAACCATGCGGTCACCTAGTTGAACCATCTGGCCCTAGGGGTTGTCACCAACCACCCGCGGAAGATCTCTGAGGGTACCTAACTCACAAACGCACTATGCAAAAAGTGAGTCCGTAATGTCACTGTGAGAGACTCATTCAGGCAGTACTCACCGACTGCCAGTGTGTGGAAGCGGCGAGGCCCTCGGTATTCGAAAGGCTCGCTCAACAGCCCTCCAAGCCGAGATCTTCGAGTCGGAGGCAGCACCGCTGGAAGAGACTTGTCGCCGATGATCTAGAGCTCCCGTCTGCTACAATCAACATGATGGACAAGGGTAAGGCCATGCTTTCTGGTTCTCTAGATTCGGACTCCTTCCTGGGGCCTAATCATCCGCTTGTTTAACGTGAAGAAGGCGGTATATTCCAGCGTACTCGTACTCGCACGGGGGTGGGCATTAAGTTTGATTACTCAACCTTAGCACCTTCCTCGGGCGATGAAGACGAGGTTTACTCAGCGACAGCCACGTCCCAAACCTTGCACTCGAGTCAGACGCACTGGCAAGAGTACACGTGGCTGACACCACGAATGATCAGACGGTTTCCAAGAAGTTCGAAGAGCAACAAGCAACCATCGACTCTTTAAAGAAGATGTTGGAACAACTTCTAAATAAGAAGAAGAAGAAGAAGAGAGCCCCGCACACCTTACAACGACCGACGGGGAGTAAAGACTGGGGGCCTCCTCCCCACCCAGCGACTGAAATGGAGGATAATATCGGTCAACATTCCGATTACTCCTCCAAGACATCACTAGGAACGTCACATACTGGGGGTAGCGCCTGCGACAGAAGGTTCGATGAGTTCCAAAGCCAGCTCAACGCTTTGAAACTCCAGCAGAACATGAACAAGCTAGGGGTAGTTCGACCCTATCCTGTCGAGTGGGATACAGTCCCATACCCAGCGAAGTTCAAGCCGATTAGCTTGGTGTAGTTCGATGGCAAGGGCTCACCTTCACAGCACATCTACTACTTTATGGTGCAGACCGGGTTCCTCACGAGGAACGATGCTATTCTCACTCGGTTGTTCATAGGCACCCTCAAGGGGTAGCGTTTGAGTGGTTCCGCAAGTTGGAACCCGGCTCTATCACATTATAGGCCTTCTTCTTGGCTCATTTCTTCGACGACGACACCGAGGTGTCGATGGTTACCCTCCTCACCGAAAAACAGCAGAAGTTAGAGTCGGTCAACGACTTCGTAAAGAGGTTCAGGAACCGATCGGTTCGCTGTCGAGACCTAGTTTCCGAGTCTAAACTGATCAAAATGTGCTGCAACAATCTCTCGATCCATATTCTGTCCAAGGTCGGTGCGGTGAAAACCCAGACCTGGAAGGAACTTGTTCGCCAGGGCGAGCAGGTGGAAAATATGATCAAGAGGATAGAAGCCGAAGAACCTCACCCTAAGAAGGGAGCCGTGGAGCTGACCACGCCAAAGAATCCTCCTCGAACAAGAGGAAAAGAGATCATGATCGTCGATTCCGTTCCGACACCCAAAACGGCTCAAAGGCCAAACCCAGGTAGTTCGAGCAACGCCCTCCAAGGCAATACGACTTCAGGGATGACCAAGTGGTGTCAACATTCGACACTCTCTTAAAGAGCAATCGAATCAAACTATCGGAAGTCACAAAGCCTGAGGAGGTGAACAAGACTAGTGACCCGAGTTACTGTGCGTACCATAGGTTCCTTGGTCACCACACCTCTAAGTGTTACATCCTCAAGGACAAGCTTCAGGCCCTCTACGACGCAGGGGTCCTAAAGAAGGAGAAGGTACAAAATCAAGTGACCATGAATATGATTATCCTAAGTTTTGGAACAGATCTCTCGAAGGTTCAGGCTCCGGCAAGGGTAATTCCTATCCCCAAGGCAGTCCAGAAAATCACTAACGACGACCCTCACAATCAACAAGGGAAAGGTTTAGTACCCCAAACCTTACCATCAGGTCAGGTGATGTGGGTCCATCAGGACCTCCTCAGCGACGAGCAGTGGACTTCAAAGCCCTCAAGGAAGACCAAAGGTAGACCTTATAATGTTATCTCCTCTATTCCGGATGGAGACCAGACTGTAGTATCTGCCCTTACCGACTCCGATGAGGAAACTACCACCCTCGCTACTAGAGCAGGAAAGGAATTCGCCAAAGAGTACCCCACAAGGGTGGAGAACCTAGTAGGACCTCCCATGAGGCCAGCTGCAGCAGCCCCTCCGAATTCCAATAGGTCGAGCTCGAGCAATCAGCCTTTCCGATTCAACGTGCTCGCGTAGCTGAAGAACATACCCGCGCGAATTACTATGTATGACCTCCTGCAGTTATCCAGACCTACCCGGGAAGCCCTACAAGAGGCATTGGCTGACTTGGAAGTCTTCGCCACCTACTTCTTGAGGGAAGAAGACGTGGAAGGGGAATGTGCGATGGGCTACCAAACCACGAAAATGCGGGTCCCTTGCATCACATTCACTCCCAAGGACATGCTCATCAAAAGCACCTCTCATACATTCCCATGGTCCGCACTAAGCATTGTACCCCTGAAGTTGATCAAACACCTAGGGATACCCCCGAAGCATCTATCCATGACTACCACGACTATCTTTGGCTTCAATGCCACTGGAACTCGGCCACTCGGCAAGATCCATCTGAAGTGCCAAATAGGCGACATAAAGACGGAGGTGACCTGCTACGTCATCGACGCCGAGCCATCCTACAACATGCTCTTAGGACGTCCGTGGATTCATAACAACCGGATAGTCCCGTCCACATTACACTAATGCTTAAAGTATGTGGATGATTACGAGTGGTGAAAACAGTAGTAGCCGACAAACAACCCTTCAAGGGTGTCGAGAACTACTTCACAGATTCTCTGCTATACCAAGATCCCGATGAGCCGTCGATCGAGGAGCTCAAGAGCGGTAATGATGCAGATAGTGAGCCAGATTACGATGACGGACTTGTCCTGAATGATTTCGAATCAATTGTAATCGGCTACGAAAGTCACAATGTAACCAACGCCGTTCAGGCGGAGGAGATTATCTTGAATGAGAAGTCCAACTTTGCTTACTTATCGTCTCACCTGACATTTGAAGGTGACAAGCCCAGTGATTCAGTTGTGAGGCTATACATTGACCCTTCCTTGCACTTCCCAGTCTACTCGTCATATGTCGCAAAGGGACGGACCATTAAGTCTTCACGGGTAGTATTTGTGGTACCAACTCGAGATAAATACCAGAAAGACATTATCTTTGGACGAATCGATCACCCCTTACGCACATTGTGGAACAAGTCCGAAGAGGAGGAATCCACACCCCAATTTTCATAATACAGTCAAATTGCAAAACACATGATGAAGGACATAAGTTACAATTTCACTCGTTAAGAAGGCCTAAACTACGGCCGAGGATGGAAGACGTTCATCCGACCTTCCTATGTGCCTAAAGGCAAGCCCTCGAATTACTTCGCCAAGACTCGGAGAGGTTTGGTCTACATTTCTTCCTCGTCAGAGTTGTTCTGCAATTTCGACGGAGACTCTGACGATACCCGCTCAGAGGATCGATCATCGCAATCCTCAAGGTGGGACTCAGACGTCAGCATGGGAGACTTGTTTAACAACCTCACAGTCAACATGACTGCGACCGATCCTGCCGAAATGATGGAGGACAGACAGGTCCTACTTTATGATGAGACATTGGACCGCCACTTCAATGCCTAGTGGAGTAATCGCTTCGAACAACATGAGCCACCCACTGAGGATGAAATCCTACAAACAAACATGGGCGACGAAACCAACCCCAAGCCCATATTTATCAATGGTAGTCTACCTCCCCAAGAGAAGGAAGACCTCATAGCCCTCATACGGGAATGTATTGATGTCTTCGCATGGAATTATGAGGACATGTCCGGCCTTGATCCCCAGATCTCCATGCATCGCCTCAACATCGACGCGGGCGCCAAGCCTGTCAAACAACAACAGAGGTGGTTTCGTCTGCAAATCATGGAGGCAATCAAAGCCAAAGTAAAGAAGCTGATCGAATCCGGCTTCATCAGAGAGGAACAGCACCCCGACTGGGTAGCCAACATTATTCTAGTCCTGAAGAAGAATGGACTCCGATGGGGGTATACTGCTACACAGTCATTCCTTTTGGACTCAAAAACACCGGTGCAACATATCAACGCGCCATGAGCTTGATTTTTCAAGACCATCTGCGAAAGACAGTCGAATGCTATATGGACGACCTGATCGTAAAAAGTCATAGTAAAGATGACCATCTCCAAGACCTGAGGGTGGTGTTCGAGCTCATGTGATCCCATCAACTCAAGATGAATCCTACGAAGCCATTCTTAGGGATGTCCAGTGGTAAATTCCTTGGGTTCGTAGTCACAACGAAAGGAATCTGAATTGACCCAGATAAGGTATGAGCTATCCAAGAGCTTCAGCCACCCCGAAATCTTAAGGAATTAAGGGGTCTTCAGTGACGATTGGCTTACATCCGGAGATCATTTCAAACCTTTCAGGCAAGTGTCAACCCTTCTCCAAACTGATGAAGAAAAGTACCTCCATATAGGACGAGCCCTGCCAACGGGCCTTTGAAGAGATCAAAGCTTACCTCTCGAACCTACCTGTCCTGGCGGCTCCGATCTCAGGAAAACCATTCCTCATCTACATCCGAGCCATGGAGCACTCTCTGGGCACCCTATTGGTGCAGAATGATGATGCCAGCCATGAGCAGGGTATCTACTACCTATATAGGACTCTGCAAGGTGCTGAACAACGATACCCCATGGTCGAGAAGGAGTGCCTAGCCCTGGTATTCGCCATCCAAAAGATGCGACATTACCTAGTTGGCCAGACCATCCACGTCATTTCCCGGATGAACCCCATCTGAGTCTTCATGACGCAGTCCGCAGCCTTAAACTGGCGTTTGGCTAGATAGGCGCTCCTACTATCGCAGTACGACATTCACTTCATGCCGTAGAAGTTAGTCAAAGGGCAGGCTATCTGCGATCTCATAGCCAGTCATCCGCTGGGGGCAAAAACTGACCTGTTTGAAGATTTGCTAGATGAACCCCTCGAAGTCAACGCGACTTCCCTGGCAGAAGTTTGGCAGATGTACTTCGATGGTGCTGTAGGCGTATAAAATTGCCTATAGGTCCCTTAGCTTAGCTCAGCACGATGATTCGACAAAACAACAGACATTCGAGCGACGAGGCGACGAGGCACGCAAGCAACGGAATACG
This sequence comes from Asparagus kiusianus, assembly GCA_022839385.1. Taxonomy (NCBI): domain Eukaryota; kingdom Viridiplantae; phylum Streptophyta; class Magnoliopsida; order Asparagales; family Asparagaceae; genus Asparagus; species Asparagus kiusianus. The sequence continues at coordinate 1,458,968 of BQKN01000044.1, forward strand.
T
>BQKN01000044.1:1473968-1543476 GCA_022839385.1 Asparagus kiusianus
ATTAGAGCGAGCGTTTCCTTGGTGAAACGATCCCTCTCGGCTACTATTTCCTTGGTGGGATAGTACCCGTTATACCACATAGATCTGTTTAGATCGAGATTGCGCGGTGGTCCACGGTACTCAACCCCGACACAGGCGAAGAACCCCACAAAGCGAGGGACCGTAAAACAGGAAACTCGTGATTTGTTCAAGGAAAGTTGTAATCTTTATTTTGATTTTGTTGTAAGCCGGATCTTATAAAAAGACCGGATTTCTTTGTAAACGCATAAAATTGTTGTCAAAGTTGTAACAGAATCATCAATGAAGAATAACGCAATTTCCCGCTCGAACAGGTGCGTCTTGAGTCAGCACAAGTGTATCTATCGTTGCAGGAGTGGGGGTGGTCCTCACTTCCCTACATAACCATGTATTACCCCTAGCCTTTTCTCTAACAGAGCCATGTACCAATAACGTGGTTGAGTATAATGCGCTACTCATTAGACTTGAGCTGGAAAGAGAGTTAGAGATAAAATATCTCGAGGCCTACGGTGACTCTCAACTCATTGTCAAGCAGATGACGGGGGAATATGAAGTTAGAAACGACGACTTGATCCCGCTTCATAAAGCAGCTACCAAGCTAGTTGACTCATTCAAAAGCTTCTGCATCGAGCATGTGCTTCAGTCCAAAAGCACGCACGCGGACGCCCTCGCATCCTTAGCAGCTAATTTGGCTCAGCCACTAGAAACGACTCAATGTGTCACTGTGGCGAGACGACGACTCTTTTAACCAGAAGACGTTCTAGAGGTGAACGCCACTCACCAGGTTTCGGATCAACTCGACCCGAAAGATTGGCGTCTCCTGATCATCGATTACATCCTGTATGGCATGCTACCCGAAGATGCTGGGGAACAAGAGTCTGTCCACCAACGCGCTGTCACGCCCCGCTTCCCAAAATACAGGGGAATCGGAACGTGAACTAGCTCGCGACATATTAGATTGAGAAGAAATATACACTATCTTTTTTCTTTTCTTTTCTTTTCTTCTCAATCCAATACGCTAAGCGTCTGGAAATAAATACAATGCAAAGGCACAGGTCCCCGATCTCAGATAGCGAGAATATAAAGACAACCGATTGTAAAAATAGACATATCATCAATGGTAAATCATCCCAGACATAAAATATGGGTCAAACGTACACTTATTACAATAACAGTTCAACTAGGAAATAAGAAATACATAGTCCATAATAAAAGGAAATAAAATAACTAAATCTATCATCAAACTAAAGAAAAGTGCGGTAAAAGAGTTTTAATATCCAACTACTACTACAGAAGAAAATCACTATGCTTCAGTTGGTTCTTCTACTCCTTCTGCAAGACACCCCTGCTAAGAATCTTCTGGCTCCTGTACTATCCCGAACTGAGGCTGCTCATCTCCTAAATCTGACGTACACCCAAAACATAGGAGTACGTCAGCGTGTGGAACACACGGCAAGATCCCCCAAGGCAGGAACAAATACAATAACAATAATGATAATATATGCGTGATCAATGCTATAACAGAAATAAAAATAGAACATGTGATGATAGTAATAACGATAGATGTGTGCAACTGGAATACTAATAATCAGAAGAATCCAAATATCAACCAAGTAATAAGATCATGCAGGTAGCGATCAGAAACCATCCAAGCAACAAGGTCATACAATAGATAGAATTAATACTTAAAAATCTACAACAAGAGACGTAGTACGTCGAGCGAAATAATCCAAACAAGGAAACCCTCATGTATATACCATATGTCTCGAATTATAAATAATTAAATATTAATCCTGATCTATGTATGAAAAGAAACACAACTGGCATATATCTCACAAGAATCCATAAATCCTAAACAAAATGACGACACTGATTCACCTTGATCCAACAAACCAACCCCAGTGGCGACACCGATCCACTGGTAACAAGTCATGCAACTAGCCATCCTATATCAGGTCACTGGTTCACATCTCACACAGAGTCAATGCTCATATCATCAGATAACTGACTGTTCGCATATCCCCCACGCACATCCAATCAAATAAATTCAGGAACCAAAGTAGCGACACCGATCTACTTTGATCTAACCAATAAATTCATGAACCAAAGCAGCGACACCGATCTACTTTGATCCAACCAACAAACCACAGTGGCGACACCGATCCACTGTGACTCAACAAACCAACCCTAGTGGCGACACCGATCCACTGGTACGAACCCAGAAGATATATCAACAGTCTTATCCGATTACATGAACATGGACTTTCCCACCCCAACTCTTCTGGCTTTTCTAAGTCAACAACACACGAGTCTCTAGGTCTTACTCACGTCACACAGGTCATTCTAGTCATAAACTACCAAGGTTCTCAAACACTACAACGAGATAATAATAACATTAATTTCACGCAACCACATCATGACATGTCGAATACAGTAAAATATTCACAAAACATGAAATGTAATCATGAACAGCAACTACGTAATTCAGAAAATAATTCATTTTTAAAAATTATCTCTTATTATAATAATCCAAAAAAATTCTCTTTCCTAGAATAAAATCTTTAAAATTATTTCTCATTAATTATTATTCTAAAATAATTCTTTTTCTCAAAATAAATTCTTTTTAAATATTATACATTCTCTAAAATGATTCCGTTATCAAAATAAATTCTTTTAACTTATTATAATTATTCCAAAAACACTATTTATCATATATCAATTATTCAGATCAATATTCTACAGCAACAACCCACACAGATAAATACGCCACAATATACTATGCAAATAATTTATAACAGGTATGGAATTCAGATCTGAGCAAGAGGGATCTTGCCTCGGGGTTCGTCGAACGTATCGACGCTGACGTGGTGGTGCGCGACGTCGGGGAACTCCGACGAGGGTTGTTGGAGTACAACGACAGTGACGACGGTGACGAGTCTGTAGGTCGCAACGGCGGGGGTGGTCGGAGCGGTGAACAGGGGGCCGACGGCGAGATCTCAATGCGAACAGTGGTGGGACGAGCTCGGCGAGAGCTGGTTGGAGATCTGAGTCAGAGGGGAGTAGCAGTCAGGGGTGTAGAATATGGAGGAGGATGTGGTAGCGTGGCTCGAGCAGCGACGAGGAAGGGCTGTGGATCTGTACGAGGGCTCGGGCTGGTGGCGAGGGCAGCTGTAGGAGGTCGTGGCGACGTTGTTCGTCGGAGAACAGAGGTGTCGGCTTGGTGGTCAGCTGGGTGCGTCGTCGGAGCTCGATCAGGCGAGGTGGGTGTGGAGATCTGAGGGAGATGAGAGAGGAGGAGAGAGAAAATGAGAGGCTGCGGTGTTTTTCTCATGAACAAGAGAGAGAAGAGATATATATGATTATACTTATATACTTAGGGTTAGGGTTTAGGATTTAAAACAAAAATAATTAAAATAAATATTTACAGGTATTTAAAAATTAAACTAATTACATAATAATTATCTACAAATAAAAACGTACATGTTGTGCTAATACAATAGTTGATACAAAATAGTCGAAAAATACACATATTATACAATTAAACGAGAATAATTAATAATAAAAATATATTTACTTACATTTAAAATCAAATAATTATGGGATAATTATATACACTGTAAAACATACAAGTTATACTAATACGATAAATAATATGTAACAATAGAAATAATACAATAAATTATACCAAAACACTTAATTAATAATACCATGTATTATATGAAATAATTTGTAATAATATTAATAATATAATATATTACTTACAATATTACATAATAGTACCTATAACACAACAAATTAATTCTAGGAATTTTGACCACACAAAATAAATTTATAAATATCAAAATCATTTATATAAATATATAATCACATTTTTAAATCATAGAAAATTATAGGAAATTGAGAAAAATACAAATACTCTTTTAAAAATAATAATTAAATATTTTAAAATACTAGAAAATTATTTTAATTAATATCAAAATTTCACGGTCCTTACACGCGCCTCAAGGTTCTACTACGATTCGACCACAAAGACATTGTATCGTAGGTCGTATGACGGCTTATTACTTCGATGTCTTTTAAAGACAAAAGCACAAGAAGCTCTACGCGAAGCCCATGATGACACTTGCGGGGCTCACCAGCCCGGACCCAAGCTTTGGGATCGGTTACGGAGGATAGGCTACTTTTGGCCTAGGATGGTCAGCGACGCGGCTGCTTACGCAAAACGTTGCCGCACGTGCCAAATCCACGCTAACTACATGCATCGACCTCCTAAAGACCTACACCCAACAACGGTGTCATGGCCATTCGAAGCATGGGGGATGGACGTCGTCGGACCAATATCCTCGCCGTCGGAAAGAGGTCATCGCTTCATCCTCGCGATCACCGACTACTTCTCTAAATGGGCCGAAGCCGTCTCTTTAAGAGAAGTCAAGACCAATGATGTGATTAAGTTCATCAAGCATTATGTTATATACCGATACAGGGTACCTTAGCGTATCATTCATGATAACGACACACAATTTGTTAGTCATGCGTTCAGCCGGTTTTGTGACAAGTTCCGAATGCAGAACCTTTCCTCTACAGCCTATAACCCTTCAGCAAATGGCTTGGCTGAGGCCTTTAACAAAACAATCGTTAAGATCTTAACCAAGCTGACTTCCAACAGCAAGCGCGATTAGAACGAGAAGTTAGGCGAGAGCTTATGGGCGTATCACACAATAGTTCGTACACCGACCGGCAACACGCCTTACTCACTGGTATATAGCTGTGAGGCTGTGTTACCATTAGATATTCAAATTCCATCCCTCCGCTTCGCCCTAGCTACAGGGATGACAGCCGAGCATAATCATCAATGACACCTCGCAGAACTTGAAGCATTGGATGAGAGGCGGCTTGAAGCCCAACAACACATTAAGTTCTACCAAGCCTGAATGGCTAAGGCCTTCGACAAGAAAGTCAAGCATCGATCCTTCAAGGAGGGAGAATTGGTACTCGCCGTTCGAAGACCGATGATTATCACTTCAAAGAAGAAAGGTAAATTCCAGTCCAAATGGGAAGGACCGTTCATGGTAGAAACAGTCTATTCAAATGGAGCCTATCGCCTCGTTAAACCAAATGGTGATAAAATCATGATGCCTATCAATGGCAAGTTCTTGAAGAAGTGCTATGCTTAGTTCTCCTTCAAACTCCTACTGGTGCAAGAGTATAAACTACCCCTCCAAACTACCCCTCCAAACTCCCACGAGAGCATGAGTCTAAACTGCTCCCTCAACCTCTAACTGGTACACGAGGCTAAACTGTTCCTACTTCATATACTCTGACGGGAAACCCTGTACAAGACGCTATGTATAGTGTTCTTAAGTGTGATCCAGATCCCCACTCGGTCAAACCTTCCTACAGTTAGGACCAAAATCAACTATCAAGTTAATCTTCACCTCTAATGGTCTCCACCAAATTTTCCCTATCGATCCTCTCCAATAGGACGATGGAACCACTCCTACTGTCATGTTAACTATCATCTCTAACAAAATCAACTTACCAATCCTCTCCAATAAGATGGTGAGCCCACAAAGTCACTCACATCGCAACAAACAATCCAGTCATGTTAACTATCACCTCTGGAAATACCGACCTATCAATCCTCTCCCATGAGATGATAAGTCCTCATAGTTCCTCCGGTCGCAACAAGATTCTATCGAGTTAATGATTACCTCTGATAGCTGGCTCCGTCATTCCCACGAGTGACACTGCCCGAGTAGTAACCTATCATGTGATGTGTTGCTACTTCGGTCGATCATCACACTCATACATCCCTGAATGACCCGACCTATTTTGGGCGTTCTAATAACCTCTTAGAGGCATGTTGAAAGCAAACTGACTTTTTCGCTTCGGGGGCACTGTCTTCTTACAAGATTCCGCAGGCCCAATCGAAGGTTAGTAGCTTCCCATGCGATGGCTCCTACAACAATCGATCGTCATACTCCTATGTCCCTGAAGGATTCGATTATCCGGACATCCTCATCCTCTTGAGCGATGGTGTTCGTTAAAGGCGGTTTGCCAGGCGACATGCTCCCATCAACCCCCGAACAACAACCCACCAAATGGCGAGTCATTGTTAGGACTACTGATTTGATCACATGCACAAAGCAATCGCTCTGTTTGGGTTAGATTGTTAATTTTCTAACATCTCAAAGCCGCCAGAACTATAACACAAAAGTCAGAATCAACCCGACCCTACGCTGCGAACAGCCGAGGGCGGAAGAGAGTCTTAGCAACAGAGTCTAAGATAAACCCGTCGAGGGCTCACTACACAACAAAAAGCAGCATAGCTAGCTCAACCCAAGCGAGTAACAGACAGTGAAGGCGAGTCCAACACAGTGACCGCCAAGGATCAATCAAAAAGTTCTAAGTACAGATCAAACCAGAAAATAAAGAAAAGGATGTGCACGCAAAACAATAAGTAAACATAAGCGTAAAACGCTATTGCAGATAGAGTTTTTAGAGTAGCATGTTTAGAGATAAGATGCAACAAGCATCAGCAAAAGATTACAAACAGTGCATCAAAAAGGGGAACACTTTAAAGTAATTTTAGCAGGCTGAAAGCAGCGATCCTGACCTTGACATCCGCAAGCTCCACCTCGCACCTAGCCCGCACCCTCTCCTCCTGTCAATGCCGAAGTCTGGTGAGAGCAGCATCGCCGTCTTCCTCTTCCAGACGAAGGAGTTGGAGCACCCTCGCCTCCGCCTCAGCAGCGCGACCTCTCCGCACCTTCTTGCGCTCAAGCCTCTTCAGCTTCGCCTCCCCCTCGAGGGACCCAGTGTCTGTGAAGAAGGCAGCATCTAGATAGGCATCCATCTTTTCCAGTATGGTACGATGTTGCCTTTGTAGGCGTCTGAGCAGAGCCTCATGTTTCTGGATACGCCTCGCTAAGGCTTCGCGTTCAAACAGGATGCTCATAGCAAGAGTTGCGGTTCAGAGTCGGCATGCACCAGCTCCTCCAGGCGATACATCAGCCATTCCAAGTGCTGGAGCTCCGGCTCACATCGCCAAACGAGCTGAGGACCGCCCGTACGTCGGAGTTCCTCAAGACATTCCTCCACAAAGGGGAGCATGTCGTGATATCTCCCGACACCCTGACTAATGATGGTGGCCATTCTACGTAGGTCATCCTCTAACTTCTAGAGGATGGCGAGCGTCGGACCAGGATTCAAAGCAGAAGGCCCTTGGGTCGAACTAGTAGAAGAAGACAGCATCATGTTAACACCGGCACCAGTAGAGGAGGAGCCGACACCCTCCCCCTCGAAGACACCGGAGTCGGATTCAGAAGCAATTGATCAGGGAGACTTTGTAAAGATTTTCTCTAGGCGAATTTTCGTGAGCACATGGACTCTACCAAGAGAATAGCGAGCATGTTATATAGCCAAAAGTTCGACGGCTGAGATTCGATGCCTCAAATAAATCGAACGACTTAGATCTCCAGCGGTGCTTCGACCTCGACGCCCATAAAAGCCTCGGGTCTTAGGACTCCAAACCGACCATTCAGATTGAGCGCGGAAGGCGAAGCGTTCCATCACTTTGTAATTAATGAAGACTGACATGCCCACATTACCATAGCTGACAAGCACTTAGGTCCACAGGCGGACCTATAACACAAACTCGCCAGCACTTGAGTTTCACTTACAGCACGAACTTGCCTACGCTTAAGTTTTGCCTGAGCATAAACTCGCTTACGCTTGAGTTTCACTTACAGCACAAACTCGCCTACGCTTAAGTTTCGCCTTAGCATAAACTCGCCTACGCTTGAGTTTCGCTTTCAGCACAAACTCGCCTGCGCTTGAGTTTCATTTGCGGCATAAACTCACCAATAATTGAGCTTGCCTATCGCATGAGTAAGACGATGAATAGCGACACAATAAAAGAATTATATATGAAAAGAGTGTGTGTGCAACATCTCAGAGTCAAGAAAGCGCGAATTTCATTAGCCGTTTCTAGAAAATACATTCGAACAAAGTTATGACTTTACAATCAAGAGAGTCATAACATTACATTCAAGAAATAAAACATTGAACAGGGCATCTTGAATCTACTCCTAACTTACGAGCTTATTCTAGGAGTTTGAAGGACGCGAGCTCGGACCTAACCGTGGCTATCCTTTCCGCATGCAAGGTACGGACCTCGTCCTCAGCCTCCCGCCGAATCCTCGCTTCAAAGGAAGCATTACCGGCGACATCCTCTTAGCGCAGCGACAGAAGGTCGTGTCTCTTCCTCACAAGGACACCAAACATGGTCTCGATCTGAACGCGCAGACCTATCAAGATCGATTCCCCATCAGCATACGGAGTCCTACCCAAAGAGATCGAGCAAGCAGTACCCTCCATCTCAGCCAGCAGTAGACACCGATGAAGATCCAAGCGAGCGATAAATGATTCTTTATCTTCTATGTGTCACCTTCGGCACTCTCGCTGCCACGCCTCACAACGACGAGCCGAAACTAAGAGTGACTCCACTTTGGACTCTAAGTCTACCTGCCGTAGATTCTCCAGCTTGTTTATGAGCGACTCCAGATCGATGAGCCTCATCGAACAGCGTATGGCGATCCTGTAGTCGTCCAAACGACGAATTCGAGTAACCCGATCTAAGAGGGCCTGCTTCAGGTCCGTGAAGACACCATGGACCTGATCGACGACCGAGATCGCCCGCTTCACAGCACCCTCCAGCTCCCCTATATGGATCTGTAGATTGGCTGAATCCGAAGGCTTAGGATCCGGACCGTGGCCAGATGTAGCGATTGAAGAGGAGGCATCGCTCACCTTCTTCTTTGGGGCAGATGCTTTAGAGCGTGGCACTATTGAAAATGAGAAAGGGGAGACGAACACGGTGACCTCCTCAACTAGAAGAGGGAGCAACGTATATAATGAGCACGCTCATCGTTCAACAGTCTAATCGGGCACAGGGGACTGAGAGCTATCATTATGATGCTTTCAATACGAAGTGACATACCAACGTCAGTCTAGCTGGCAAGCACACGAGGTCACGACCGGACACGTGGCTCACTTTCTTCGCCTAAGGCTCTGAATTCGCTTTTGTCCAGAGTTCGCCCACGGTCATGAATTCGCCTTCGGTCAGAACTCTCCTACAATTTGGATTCGCCTCCGCCCACGGCGAGAATTCACCCACGGCCCGAATTCGCCTGAGCTCTCCTATAGCTAGAATTCACCCAGGGCTCGGATTCACGTATAGCTAAGAGACCGAAAGGCAACATCAACACAAGAAAGAGAATATGCACAAACACATTTGGGAAACCAAAAGAGCATATCATTCACCTAGTTTTAAGCTAATACATTTGAACAAAGTTATGATTTTACAATCAGACAAATCATTAACACCAAATATCTTAACACTGTTCAAACCCGGAGAACCTAGTCCAAAAGGCTGAAGGACGCGAGATCTGCTTTAACTTCGGCCACCCTTCTGGCGTTGTCTGTCTGGGCTTTGTCTGCAGCTTCCTTCTGGGTACGATCCTCGAAGGTAGAGGCGGTGACAGAGTCTTCCTGACGCAACATTTGAAGGTTTCGGATCGCCTCTTCGATAGCCTTGTCAACTTTCTGGCTCTCAGATCGGAGCCCCCTAGAGTCGTCTTCGCAAGCTCCAACTCAGCCCTCAGACAGGATATGGTGGAAGTGAAAGTACCTATCCACTCCCCCAGTGAGCACTGCTGGTCCACTAGGAAGGTGACATGGGACTCCAAATCCGCCATTTCCTTCGAGTAGACCTCCTGCTCCCATGCCTCCCGACGCTGAACTTGAGACAAAAAGCGCTCCACGTCAGCCACGGGACCCCCTTGCTACAGAGTCTCCAGGCGCGTCATACGCGATTCCAGATAGAGAAGCCTCTGCATGCAACGTGCGTCGAGACGAGGATCACCCCACCGTCTGAGATCAACCATGCGATCCAAGAGGGACTGCTTGAAGTCAGCATAGATCCCAAGGCCAAGGATGACGAGGGAAATCACCTGCTTCGCGGCATTTTCAAACTCCTCGATACGAGCCTGTAGAGACAGAGAGCCTGAGGGAACGGGCTCTTGACCCTGAGCAAGCGCTGCAATAGGAGGAACCTCAAGACAAGGCTCCGCTCCAGGCGGGGGAATGGGTTGCGAAGCAGGAGAGGCCGTGGCTCCCTCGGATTCGTCATCAGAAATGAGTATGGGCTCAATCTCCCGCTCTCTGGCGATGGGCACTCCTTGAACTGCATGACGGCAAAACAAAAGAAAATAGGGGGTTAAGAGCAGGGGGTATCACCATGCTCGCAGACCCATAATCGAACTGAACAAGGACCTAGACGCAAAAGTACCTCCAACAGTGGTAGCTTCGGCGGTGGAAGAGGAGGAAACACCCTTGCCCTTCTTTGAAGCGGTCCTCTTCACCTTCGACGCCATCACAAGCACAGCAAAAAGGAAGCGTGTGTTTTTCGTCTGAAAAGACAACTAAAGCCATAGCACCCCTCAATGCAGAAGGAGGAACATTAAATACATGGCATGGGTGAACGCCCGTCGTTCGATTGGACCATTCGAATCGAACAGTCACAGATAAGGCGAAGTAATACCAGATCTCACATGAACGATCGAGATGTGTCAGTTTCCAACACGATCTCTAGCCAACGGTTCAGGTTGGGCATGAAGAACGGGGAACCCCCACTATGCCCCCTTTAACGGGAAAAGACGTGCCCATGTCATCTTAATTGGTAGGCGTGTGGCCCACTAAAAACAAGGCCCGCCTACGAATTGAATTCATTAGGCAAACTCACATATATTGAGTTCGCCCGAAAGCTCAGACCCGCACACTATTGCGATCCGCCTAACTAACGCTTAATCACAGTTGGGGTTCGAACCACTTTCGAGTTTGCCTGAAGGTTAAACTCAATTGGGATTCAAGCAAAGCTTGAACTGTTCACAGTTCCACCTAAGGCTAAAATTCGCCTGCAGTAGGGACTTGCCCATGGCCAGGAGTCACCCGGTACAAATCAACCAACGGTTGACTTGACAGCGCCCGCTGTAACCAGTGATAAAATGTGCACACACAAAATAAAAGGAACAATGACTGGGATAAAAACACGATTCCATTCATTAATAGAGATTTGAATACAATGATATAATCAAAAGCAAATTACAAATCTCTCAGCCGTGACTCCAACTCACGAATCTCTTCAGCACGCTTGAGCTCGAGCCTCCTCAGGATCTCTCGATGAATATCCTCTTCAGAGCACGAAAGAAAGTCTTGCATGGTGTGCCTCGCCTCCTTGAGGGCTTGGCCCTTCTCCTTAATGGCGTCAACGGCCAGCTGCTATCGAGAGCCGAGTTCCTCCAACTCCCCTATCACCTGTTTGCGAGCCTTCTCCTGGGTAGCCAATAAGGCTTGCGCATTAGCGATGATTTGTTTGGTCTCCACTATCTTCGAAGACAGGCGGGAGATATGGGAATCAGCCTCTTGGCGTGCCAGGCTCATTCGCTCGTCCTCAGCCGTAGCGCGCTCCAGCTCTTTCGTCAACCTTGCCTCCAACAATATTGTCTCCTCCAGTCTACGATTGCGCTCCTCCAATGCTATATGGACCTCGCCGGACGCGAGATGAAGGATCTCAAAACTCATGGTGCAAAGGGCAAGCAGCTATCGGATGGTACGTTCTGCCTCCTCCAAACGTTTGAAGTACGGATTGGCGCCGGAGGGACCCAGTATCCTAATCAAGAAGCCCACATGATATTCAAGGGCCTCCCTGAACTCCTCAAAGGGGCAACTTTCTTCCAATGCGAGCCTGATGTTGTCTGCATGGGTGTCTTGGAGGCTGGTAATGGTTCGATCCACCAAACTTTTATGTGAACGGGCAAAGGGAGAGAGGGTGGCCTCATCGATTGCTGATGTCATCACCAGAGCTGGGAACGAAGCACTGATAGCCATAGCAGCGGGAGTAGTAACAGACACCACTGTGGCCGAGGCACAAACCGGCACCATCGGGGTCTCGTCCACAAATCTGAGTGTGACCTCAACGATTGTCGAGATACGGGGTGAGGGATCAACCACCACACGGGTAGATGCTTCCCCTTGGGCAGAAGCACCCTGGGCTGACGACCCTATCTCAATCGATGCTTCTTCAGGAGCGTGAGTCTCCCCTTCAGAGTCAGACGGTCCCTCGTCACTCGACATTATCTCATGGATCGAGTCATCATCTTCGCTGTAGGCTTCGCTACCCTCTTTAGCCGACTGGCCAGCCCAAGAGGGGAAATAATCTTTTCCAGTGGCATTTGAGGTCGGAGGAGCTAAAATTACAGGAAGGAGATTAACAATAGCTTCTGAAAAGAACCCCATGGGTGGTTCAATAGAGATAGATCAATGACGTTTGATAATGCTCTTACCTGAGTCGCCGAGCTCTGCCTCATCTCCTATCCCCCCGTCTTCATCGGAAGGAATGGGGATCGCCTCCTCAACCATACATGCATTGAGTCAACATAAACATCAGATGATGCTAACTCGACCCTGTACCTGAGGGTACGATACTAAGAGTTACCTCTTGGTACAATAGTGAGAGTCGTCGAAACTACCGCCTGCTATTCTACAGTAGACGATGAGGGAACAACCTCTGAAGCTGTCAGAACCTCCCCGAAGCGGTAAACGAAGCGAACGTAACACCACCGGTCATAGGGGTAGTCACCTCGGGAATTAGCACAGGAGTTGCGTCATCCTGGCCTCTTACCACTCCGATAGCCTTAGCCGTCTCCTCGTGACGGGCCTTCTTGGCCACCTCCACCCTGGAACTATTGGCCGTGGCCTCATGTTGTCGCTTGGAAAGAAGAGAACTACTAGGAGCTAGGAGCAGCATCCCCAGTCACCTAGCAATTGCTCTCCGGGCCTGTTCCAGGCGTTCACCTGCCCGAGCCAACTCATCAGATCCTTTCGGCATGTCGACAGGATCCAATTTAGAATGAGGGGACGGAGCGCATGCTACGAATTCCCCGAAGTCTCCTAAGCCAGCGTGAAGATCCTCAGCCTCCTCTTCAGGGACCTCTTCAAACCATTCCTCCCTAGTTTGGCAACCCCTTCGCCTTGAGGAGCGGGGAGCTACCCTCGATCAGTGCCCGCGCTCTACCAGACAAGAACTTTGAAACCGAAAGCCCTCAGGGTTCGCGCTGGCACCTCGATACCACTGACAATAGAGGAGCGAATCGCGAATGTTACGATCCTTAGCCGGCAATTCGAAGTGCGCATTGGTGCTACCGGCGTAGGTCCAGAACCACCCTCGCGCACCATCAACCAACCCTCCTTCGTAATAAAAATGAGGGCTGATGTTCCTAACATAGAGCTGGTCGTACCCGAACTAACGGGCAAACCTACAAGGGAAATAGGGCTCGAGATAACACACGGAGCCCGTTCGTAAGACGTGATACCCCGGCCGGATGTTAACTAACCATCGGAAGGCGCCGCAAGAGAGAACGGTGTTATGGCCCGCCGTCAACACATCCCGAAGCGACTCTCCATAGCCACCCCAAGTGAAGTAAGGGAAGAATCATCAGAAGTTGTAATGACCGAAATAAGATAACGTCTTCCTCATGTCAGGAACGTCTTTACACTTCTAAGAACATCTTTCTAGACGTTGGACCAACGGGACAGATCCCTCCTCCTGTAGAGCCGTTGGGGCACTCATCAAATATTCGCAATGGTATACGAACTACACCATCAAATAAGTGTATGGCAGCCCCTCTCTTGGATTAGGAGTCTTAGAGACTTCGCCTTCGCCCTCGTCAGCATACGATACACGGCAAAACTTGTTTGTTAGTGTACGAAGCCCCCTTTGGATACTGGCTACTATTGCCGACACTAACGTGTACGGCTCCCATAGGCTAAGCGTACCGTAGGGTAAACCACTTCCACCGGAAGCGCCTCGAAGGAGTGGGTAGGAACCACATACCTCTTCAACCACAACATGAGGTATCCCGCGAGCAGAGCCTTTGCGGATATAGGAGACTTGGCCTGGTGGTGGAACGATTAGAAGGTCGTCCCAAATGGGAACCCACCCTCGTAATGCTCAAGGGTTATAGCAGATTCCCCTTTGGCCATCTGCCTCTCCACCTCAGCTTGGTCACACTCACCTAGTGGTAGAGTAGGCCTCCCCTTGACATCATTCCCTAGGAACAGGTAGTCAACCTAGTTCTTGTGACTAATCCCGGGAGCACTCTTCTTCTTGCCCTTATGGTCCACTGCACCCAAGGTGTCGAGACATATGTGGTAGTGGTCGAGCAACTCCCATAAGGTCTCAACCATAGAGGGAACCGACCCAAAAGATAGTTGATCTCGTCCTGACCCAGTAGGTACTCCTCGTAGGGGAAGCTCCACAAAAGCAACCCCGACACATCATACATCTTGTGGAGGGTTATGCTAAGCTCTCCATTGGGAGAAAAGAATGTACCGCTATCCGGACAGTAAAGTTCCAAGATGCTATGAAACTGTGGGGCATTGATCTTCAGGCCATGCTAGGTGGCTCGGATAGCCACGAACAGCTCTGAGCCCGCAAGGTCAGAGTTCTCCGTCAAGACGTACTCGGTGATCTTAGACCATCAAGTGCCACTGGCAGGCACAGAATGAAACCATCCCGGAGCCCTGAAGTCCTTCGGAGGGAATTAGCCCCCGGCCCGGAAGAAACGATGACGGGAAGTCTCCGCCACTACAGTCGTTTCCCCCACGGGCCATTCATTGTTCAACAAGCCGGGACGCAAGGAGACCACACACTTACAAGAGCTGTTGACCCCATACCCAGTGGATGACCCTGTGAAGACCCCGCAAACTACCCCATCTTGAGTAGGGGTCAGATCTCAGTACATCGGTCTTAGGACCGTAAGCGATCACAACTTGACGATCGAAAACCCCCTCGGCATATTAAGAAGATAGTAATGGACTCCATCCACGATACGAAGCCATTTACTCTCTCCAAGCAATAGATCCAAAGGGTCAGTTGCGGCATCACTGAACATGAACTGGGGCTTTTTCAGCTCTGCCCTAGCCATGTCTATCAGCGCTGCATTAGTAATCAACTCACGCAACGTAAGATGATGCACATCAGTCACTCTCTTGACCAACTCCTCCGGCTTGTCAGCAGCAAACACGAGCACTGGATCAAGAAGAGGGAATCGGGAGGGCGCCGCATGGCCCGAGCTGCCGACAAGACTAATGGCAACACCTTACAGGAGGGCCTCATCAGAAAACGTGGCTGCAAAATAAGGCTAAAGGATTAGAACTGAATTCACATTTGGAATCAGAAAACTTTAAGTCCCCCAAGCAGGTGAATCTCAGCAAACGGATTCTGCCTGGCGAGACTAAGTCCGCTTGGTCGGTACTGAGTTCGCCTGACAAAGGCAGAACCCGCCCGACAAAGGACAAACTTGCCTGTTAGGCTAGATTCGCCTGACGATAATTGAATCCGCCTGTTAGAAGACAAGACTATCTGACAGGAACTGGATTCACCTAGCAAAGGCCGAATCCGCTTGAAAAGGGGAAATTGCCAAAAATAGCAAAATCCATAAAAGAAGAGGAACAAGCAGTGTTCATTTTCCTAACCCAGCGTCGGCTAGCAATGCGAAGTCGTTAGACAAACCTTTTGACTTACCCAAGTGTGTCCCATGCACGATGGCGGTTGCACAAGCGACGATGCTGCCAGGATAGCGAGCAGGACCCTTTCCCTTCGTAATGCATTTCTTGGATTTTGGCGCCATGTCGGAGAGTCGGAGACGAGGTGGGAGTTCTTTCTCTCTAAAAATTTCACGCAAGAAGAAGTTCCTGAGCACGATAGTTCTCAAAGGAAGGGGACGAAGCCTATTTAAAGGAAAAACGTTTGCGGTTGAGAGGCGTGTCCATGATCAAAATCGACGGCCCAGATCGCTCTCAAGAGGTGAGGCGTTGGCGATTGAGAAACGTGGCCACGATCGAAATCAACATCCCGGATCGCTCTTAACAGTTCGTTTTTCGGCGGTTACAGAGGAACCGTCGAGATAAGGAACGGGTCGAGCGAGTCAAAATCTAAAACTCGCACTGAGATTCACGGCTGAATCTAATGGCCGGGAATAAAAAGTACGGCCATGATTCATCATCGACCAAGGCGAACAAAAGCGACGTCGCTTTGTCAATTCACATTTAATGCGACTTGACGAATCCACGCAACCTTAGCTGGAAAGCACGAAGCACAAGGCTTTGCTGACGAACACATAGCTCGCCTTCTAGAATTTCACCTACAAACAGATGGCGAGGTCGCCCTCCACAATTTTAAATTTTGCTTGTGAAGCGAAATTTGCCTGCAAATGTCTAGCTCGCTTCACTAGTGAAAATGAGTCTCGCCTGAACAGCTCGTTTGTTGGGTCTAGTTCGCCTCTGAGGACGAATCTCGACTGGTCCGACTCATCTAAAGCTTCGAACCGCCGATGGAATAGTCTCACCTACACGATCAGACCTACCAAGCGATGCAACCTATTGATACACCCTCCGGACGCACCCACGGGTAATGGTTGTTTAGTTAAAATTGTTACGATACTACCAAACTACGACTGGACAGTTACGATTAACTAAAACGCATGCCTCAAACAGCTAAAGGTTAGAGCATAAATCTTAGCACTAAGCCTAAGAGAAACTACTCGACAACTCATCATACTGAGAGGAATAGTATGACTAGCCCGATTCAAACGGTAATCAGTAAAGGTAAATCAAACCCGTTGATAGCTGAGGCTTTGCTAAAAATCCTAAAGAGAAATGAAAAAAGGAAAGTATATGCACATAATGTTGAGCAATAAAAAGCATAACACTCCATTCAGCCAATCTTAAAAATGACTAGAGTTGTGATGAATTGTTCCGACTAGTTAACAACAAGCTATCCAAACAGAGTTGTAACAAAAAAAATCCTAAGGACTAATCCTCTGTCGACCCTAGTTCAGCTCGATCAGAGAGGCGAGTTTAGCTTTGATCTCTGCTACTTTCTCCTGCCGATCCACTTGAACCCGGTCTTCTGCTTCCTTGCGGATCTTGGCGTCGCGAGCAGCAGCGACAACAGAGCTCTCTTGACGAAGCGTCTGAAGAGTCTGTATCTCCTTCTTAACAGCATCGTGGACATCCGCGCTCCTAAGCCACAAGTCCCTCAAAGTTGCCTCTTTCTCCACCAGCTGAACCTTCATTCGGGCGATAGTGGAGGTTGAAGCATCGATTTCCGCCCGTAGTTGACTTCGACGGTGGAGCAAATTCGAAACAAGGTCCCCTTGATGCGACAGCTCCTTCTCTCGAGCCTCCCACTCGCACGCCCCACTAGCTCAGGCCTATGCCATGAACCGTTCCACCTACGGCTCCTAGTCGGCGCATGACAGAGCTTCTAAGCGTGTCAGAAGCCGCTCAAAGTGAAGGACATGGTTAGGCTATGCCATGCCTCTCGAGCCTCGCCCATGCGCCTGAGAGCAGTAACGCAGTGCGTCAGGAAAGGTTCAAAGTTAGCATAGGTCCCCCAGCCGAGGCTAGCAATAGAGACCACCTACCTCATAGCATTCTGCAGTTGCCGGAGGACGCTCTGTGCAGATCTAGAGCTCAGAGAAGCAGATTCCTGATCGACGGGATCATGGCAATGGGCTGGATCAAAGGGACCGTCCCTTCATCATCGAAAGAGGGTTGAGGGGCAAAAATGTGTTCTTCCTCCTCGTCATCGGAGAGGATGATGGGTTCTAGCTGAGCAACCTCCCCCTTCCCCTTTGAAGCGTATGCTCCCGCCCCCGAAGCCATTTCAAATCCGAGAAGTCTTAAGTTTCTCTAAAGAGGTCTAAATGAGAGAACTTACGAATGTAGTGATCCTCATGCAAAAGAGGTGGATCAACACTATATATGTCGGATCTCGACCGCCAAGATTCACCGAGCTCTCTGGAGCAGACGATCTCGATTCTGTGATTCAAATCGAACGGCCGCGAGCAAGATAGGACGTTTGGAATTCTACGTGAATAGCTAGGATCTGGTAGTTCAAGACACGATCCCCATCAAATTGATGGCTAGGAGTAAAAGCAACATTGAATCTATGTCTTGAAGCGAGCACGTGAAGACAAGGCGTCGTTTTGATTGACGAATGTAGGAATTTCCCCCACGGACACGTAGCCTACCCTCATGCGCCTATCTTTCGTCAGGAGAGACCGACTCTAACGACACCAATCCTGCCTGCGTGCACTTGCACCGTTCAAATTCTCTCAAAAGCCTTGGCCTAGCTGAGGGAGCCAAATTCGCTAGGGACCTCTTTATTCAAAGTGTTCCAGACCACACGTAAGTTGGTTTAGGTCTGAAAACTTTGAAGGGGGTCTTATAGACGGTAAAAATTACCTTTGCAGATAAACATGAAACCCGCCTGTGTATTCAAGTTGTCCGCACGAATTAAAAATAGGGCTCACATGCGTACTTGACTCGCCAGCACGAGCCAAGACCACACAATCACAAAATTCGCCTGCATTTGGCTATCACAGATTCGCACGAGTCAACATCATCCAAGCGACTGAAATCCGCCTGCTTTCGCCTGCACGAGCTAAGAGTCGAACTCGCCTACAAACGGCAAACTCACCAAACTTGCTAAAATACTTGGCGGCTGCTATACCACGTACAGGGATGGGCCTTCCCATTTCCCACAACATGAAGGGAAGGAGCACAGTACTCCGGGCCCATCAAGTAGCCGCTCGCAGTACGAGTGGTTGGTCAAATCCATGCAATCGCTAAGTCCGCCTGCATGAAGCTCGCCTCGCCTACACGAGTCAAGACCTGAACTCGCCTACGATCAGTAAGCTCACCGAACTAGCCAGAGTACCCGATAGCCGTAGTATCACGGGTACAGGGATAGGCCTTCCCATTTCCCATGACGTGATGGGGAAGAGTGCAGTGCTGAGCCTATCAAGCAGCCGTTCATGGTACGAGTAAAAAGCATGGTATCTCCCAACAGTACATGGTCATATCCCATGATTCAAGGAGTGGCCACATCGTCTCTCCTCTATTTAAGAACCTCTCCTGGCTACAGAAAAGGGGTTCGGTTGGCTCATAGTTAATTAACTTAATTCAATTAGTTAGCTGAACCACAGCTCTCAACTCTCAACGGAGTTGACGACAAGCTCTTTGCATAACTTTTGTACTGTAGCATCCTCTCCTAGCTTTGAGCCTTGATCGCCATCATACTCGGAAACTCAAACTCGACTAGCACGGGCTTCTACTACATACTGAAGCTCACCAGCAACCTCGGTCGAATCGTCCAAGGGAAGCGGACCCGGTGCGAGAACCGAGCGAGGCGTCCTATCACTACCAAAGTCCCCACGTTAAACAAAGAGGGCATTCCCTCTGTTTCTGTTGTAATTTCGATTCATTAGTTTGTAATAAGCTATTCTTATCAATACAAACAAAATCCATGTTTCGGGAGATCAAAATTTACACCTACACTCTTGTAAAAAATATGATTTATAAGCGTGCTTCAAAGCATGGCTATACTCACCTCGACATCGATATCCTGATGTGAGGAGTTCCGAGTTCCCTTGATATCGATATCCCGATATGAGGTTTCCTTGACTGTTACTATTATTACATCGATTAGACGATGCACTCTTGATCGTACGTGTTATGGGTCACAGTTATTTTTATAGTTTTAAAAAAGTCGTTCCACGGTAACTCCGTGGTTAGTGCATAATATTTCATGTATAGTCACTTAAATTAAACTGACTAACATGAGGTTTATAAAGGGGAATTAGACGGAGAATATAACATGTATATAAACAGGCACATTCACTTTCTTGATATCACAAGTTATATATATACATGGGCCAAAGGACCAATTCTTGACTTGAACGCATGGCCCCCGGACAGGTTTACGGGGACCCGATTATATATATAAAAATATTCTTCTCCAGTTTAAATAATATATAAAATAAGAATAATATGTGTAGGCATCGAAAATTGCCGATAGGTCCCCGCACACAGCTCAGTGTCAACGAGCGACGATTGAACGTCACTACCCGGCTCACAAGAATTCCAACGACGTCGGTAAACGCCTGAAGTGAACCGACGGACTACGTGAGCCGACAGAATGTCAGAATCACGGGGATACGGATTGACCGAAAACCCCGCGACCACCGCAATTGGGCCAACGCCCGCCATGCCCCGATCACCCCACTGATAATCCAACCATCGGGGCCTACAGAGCTCGCCGTCACGATTCCAACGCATCCGAAATCACTCAAATCCGAGTTCGGACGAAAAGTCAACGGCAAGTCAACGGCGAGTCAACGGCGGGACAACGGTGGCGTAAAACACCCCGGGGGTGTCTGAAAAAAACCAAGACACCCCAAGGGTGTCTCGGAAAATCCAAGACACCTCAAGGGTGTCTCGGATTTTTTGAGACACCCCACGGGGTGTCCTTAGATTTTTCAGACACCCCATAGGGTGTCCGTAGATTTTTCAGCCACCCCCCCCTCTTGGTTTCCTATAAATAGGCCCTCTAGGCCTCCATTCTCTGGGCTCGGAATTTTGGAGAGGAATTTCTGGTCTTGGGTTTAACCTCGAGATCTGAAATTTTAGAAAAGAGCAGCGAAGCCCTGCCGGATCGAAGAGCGAGAGGTCTTCATCTTTTCCTTCATTCACCCCCTTCCATCCTTAGTATCGCCCATTAGCGGTGACTACTAAGAAGAGCTAGTGCCTCGTTTAACCGAGGCATAAGCTTTAAACTTCTAAGATCTCACGCGGATCGACGAAGTTCTGCTTCTATATCCCACGCGGATAGACGAAGCTCTGCCGGATTTTCCCGGAAGGATCTTGAAGAGTCGGCGGTCCACGGATATTGACGTCCCCGTCACAGGCCAACAACCCACGCAAGCGAGACCGAACCAAACCGGGCTCTCGTGTTTATTTTCGTTAAAGTTGTAAATCTTTTGTTTTCATTTTATTCTGTTGTAACGATTGAAGTTGTAACAGATCTCAAACAAGAGCAATGAAAACAGCAACTTTTACCGGAAACAATATGCTTGTGTGTTCTATGGCAGGTTTTATTTGATATCTACAATTAGAATTTCCTTTAATATCACCTTATATAGGTTATCACCGTAGATGATTATGGATTCTGATGAGATGTGGACTAGTTATATTTTTTTCATACATAGATCGGGATTAATATTTAATTATTTACAATTTGATACATATGATTTATACATAAGGGTTTCATTGTTTGGATTATTTCTCTCGACGTACTACGTCTCGTGTTGTAGATTTTTAAGTATTAATTACATCTAGTAATAGACCTTGTTACCCAGATGTTTATGGATTCTTTTGATTGTTATACTATAGTGGTGGATTGCACCTAGATTGTTAGTATTTCAACTACATGTTTTTATTTATTTACTGTTATTGCATTGGTCGTTCGATCGTTTCTATTCTTCTTTTTGGGATCTTGTCGTATGCCATGCACACTGACGTACTCCTATTCTCTCAGGTTGTACGTTAGATTTAGAGGACGAATAGGTTCGGTAGAAGCCAAAGTATTCTCAGCAGGAGTGCTTTACAGATAGAATAGAAGAAAAAGCCGAAGCTTAGTTATTTCCTTTAGTTGTTCGATGGTCCTTATTTATCTTTGTAGCACCTTTCTATTTCTGTTTGATCTATGTATTTTTATATATCTCCAGTATTCAGTTGGATAGTTTTGTATAAGAGAATTTTGACCCGAATATTATGTATGGGATGATATTTTAGTTGTCATATGTATCATTTTGTTCTGAGTTATTTATTATATTTTCGCTACTATGATCGGGGATCTGTGCCTTCGCTTTATATTGCTTGACGCTAAGCGTTTTAAATTGAGTAGAAGGTCTAGTACTTATTTCTCCTCAGTCTAATACGTCGTGGTCTTGTTCATGTTCCGATTTCCTAGTATTTTGAGAAGCGGGACGTGACAAAATCATTGTATCTTAAGGACATGTAGATGAATATAGATCTAAATTTTGAGGGGGGATTTGGGCAATTTACTAATTTTATGAAAGATAAGATAAAACTGGATAACTAGATAAAAATTCAAAAGAATTAGCAAAAAATATGAGAAATTGGAAAATATTACTGCTCATATTGGTATTGAAATTGAATTGCAAAAGGTTAGTCTTTAATTATATAGTAGTTGATAAGAGAACAGAAAAGAAAAACAAGATGAAAAGGAGAAAAGGAAAGAAAATGTTACGACTGTAAGCATGAAAAAATAGGACAATTATAATACTGTCTTATCCGCCCTATAAAAGTGAACAACCAACCTGAGATAGACTTCCTGTGATCGAGATCACCTGCCATATCCGCATCTGAAAAACCATATAATATGCATTCGAACCTCCAAAACTCAAACACAATCTAGAACTGCTTTTCAAATATTTTAAGATCCACTTTACACCTTCCAAGTGAACTTTCTCTGGATTAGAAAGAAACCTGTACACAACTCCAATTGCATGAGCTATATCTGTATGAGCTATATCTGGCCGAGTGCAAACCATGAAATACATCAAACTCACCACAGCTGAAGATTAAGGAATATTCTCTATCTCACTCTTTTTCTCATCTGTCGTCGGGCAAAACTTTTTGCTAAGCTTCAAATGATCTGCAAGAGGAGTATCGACTGACTTGGCATATTTTATTTTGAATCTATCAAGTGGTCGTTCAACATATATCTCCTATGATGACCACAACTTCCTAGTTTTCCTATCATGAGCAATATCCATACCAAGAATTCGCTATGCCGAGCCCAAATCCTTCATGTCAAAAGATTTAAATAAATTCTTCTTCAGTCCACCGATAATCTGACTATCATGTCCAACAATCAACATATCGTCCACATAAACCAAAAGGATAATGAAGCTAAAATCTGAAATTCTCTTGAAATATACACATGAATCTGCAACTGTCCTCTAGTAGCCATAATTTAACATGAAAGAACCAAATTTCTTGTACCACTGCATGGGTGTTTGCTTCAAATAATAGATGCTATTCTTCAACCTACAAACCATGTGTTCTTTTGCCTTCACTTCAAAAACCTCTGACTACTCCATATAGATCTCCTCCTCCAAATCACCATGAAAAAATGCAGTCTTCACATTAAGCTACTCAATCTCGAGATCTAAACTACCTGCTAACCACAAGATAACTCTAATGGACGTCATCTTCACAACTGGTAAAAAAATCTCATCAAAATCAATGCTCTTTTCTAACCAAAGCCTTTCACCACTAATCTGGCTTTGTATTTTTGAATCTGTTTGTATCCATTCTTCAAAGCTTTTCTATGCTTTGGCAAATCCACCAACTCATAAGTATCGTTCTTCTCAAGAGACTTCATCTCTTCCTTCATAGCTTGAACCATTTTTCCTTGACTTTATGAGTATGTGCCTCCTGAAAGCTTTATGGCTCCCCCTCTTCTGTCAGCAAAGAATACTCCAATAAAGGATATCTCATGGATGGTTGATGCTCTCTAGCTAATCTCCTAAGTTGTGGCTCTACAAACTCCTGCTGTTGGTGATGCTCCCTCTGCTGAGGAGTCTCCTGCATATGATCCTGATCACCATCTCCATGCTCTGGTATCTGATCGTCATCATCAACGTCATAATCATACACTTGTTCTATATCTGTAGGATGAAAATGTATTAGAGACGAAACGGGTGTCATATCTATAATCTCACTAGCAACACTCTCTGACTACTCTACTGTAAAACCCCGTAAATTTGAATATTTATGATAAATAATAATAAATATATTATATAGTGAAAAATAGTATATTTTGATGTTTGAGTATGATAAGAATTGATTTGAGATCAATTCAACGTATATTTGTGAATATATGAGTGCAAATGCACAAAACATGCACAAAGAGAAATTTGGGAAAAAAAATAGTTAAGGATTTCTATGTTTTACGTACTAATATAGTTAGACTCTGGAAAAATGTACAAAACCAAAGTTGTAGGTATCTTCAATAGCTTTCTAACAAATCTTAGATCACCACATTCTAAGATCGTATGAGAAGGTTATAGCCAATATACCAAACCCCACTTTGAGCATGGCCTAGGATCCTACACAGTCGACCGCTGTGGCTGAGGCGGTCGACCGCTGGGCAAACCTATTTCTGCCAGGTTTGTTTCGGGTTGGATTTTATTTATACCAAACCCAGTTATTACCCTACGTATATATATTTGTTTTAAAGCTCTTTGAACCCTCTTTCACGTGAGATTAACACCAGCAACCTTCCTCCTTAAACCCTAACCCTAATTGTGAGTTTTGGGAGAGATCTTAGGGTATTTGTCGAAGGAAAAGAGAGGAATTGTGACGTTTGATGTCGAGAGATCTTTTGATGTTTGTTTCATAGGCGTGTTCACGTGCAAAGGCAAGATCACTTGCACCCAAACCCATCCTCATAGTTAAATAACTAGTTTAGATGTTTAATTTGTGTTTACATGTCTAAATCTTAACCTGAAGTGTTAAAAGACTAGATTTTTGATGTTAGACTGTAAACAAATGTTAGATCTACATGTTTTTCTTACTGTTTATAATAGAAGCATCATCATGATCATTACGGTTGCTTTTAAATTTCTTTTTATCTTGTTAATCAAGTTTTAAAGATGTTTAAACCCTAGAATTATGTTTTAACGAGTTTACATGTTGATTAGAGATGCTTAAAACCCTAGGTTTGGGGCCAACAAGAACTAAAAATATGGATAAATAATTGTTACATCTGTTTCAAGTTTCATGCAAGTATATTTATGCTAATTTTGTCGATAATTAAGGTTCTTGTGAAAATTTTGCTTATTTGGGATGTTAAGCTTGATTAGATTAAATCAAGTGTTTAATAAATTATGGGGTGTTTTTCTAATATGTAGAAATCAAGTTTTAATCTTGTCATATGATTTATAATGCCAAAAATACATGTTTTTGATGAGTTATAAGTTCTGCAAGTTCAAAGCCTGAGAACCAGTTTTGGTCCTGTCCCGTCGACTGCCGACCTTCTTGTGCATGTTTGCACACGAACGTTGGTCGATCGACCACGGTCTTAGCAGCGGTCGACCGTTGGGCGATCTAGTTTATTCTCTGAGTTTGTTTGCATCGTTTTGTTTGCGTTCGTGAAGTTCGAGCCGCACGATGTTACACGTGCAGTCATGGGCACATATGAATAGAGTCGTAGCACACATATGAGAAACCCAAAAGGGGATTTTGACAAGTATTGTTCATTTTGACACGCACACCGAGATATGTGCACGTAAACTTGGTTTATGTTGTTTTGACTCACATTATTGAGATAGTTGATACAAGTTGAGTTGGTGAAAATGAATTAATATATGATAAAGTATTGCTCATGGTTATGGATGCTCAGTGTGGGTGTTTATCCCATAATGAGAGATTCACTTGTACCACACTAGGGGTATTTGGTTGTTTTTCCCGAAACAAGACCTCGGTTGTACCAAATACTCAAAGATGATCAGTGTATGTTTTTTGGGTTGGGCTGATGTGCCTATTCACCGTTATACGATTATCTAAAAGTATATCCAAAAATAGGGAGATAAAACCTATTACCGTTGGACGAATGAGCATTTCAGAAATAGACAGATACAATCTATTTGTCGTAAGGATGATTGAGTAAGGAGGTTGTATCCGATATCCGCTACAGTTATAGTTTTGCTCCCATATTAGATTGCCCATGAGTAGGGTACATCTTTTGATATATAGCGCCGACTACTCAAGGTTAGTTCGAGATGTGATAATGGTACTATACAGATAAGGTTTGGAGTATTTTCTTTTGAGTATTGTTTTCATTCATAGAGTTGGAATTGGTGTTTAGGGATTCACAATTTGAGACATATGGTATATATATGAGGGTTTCCTTGTTTGAATTATTTCGCTCGACTTATCAGTCTCGTGTTGTGGATTTCTAATTATTGATTTCATTTAGATTATTTATCTCTAGTTTGGTGTTAATGTTTAGGTGCCTACAATTTGAGGCATATGGTATATACATAAGGGTTTCCTTGTTTGGGTTATTTCACTCAACGTACTATGTCTCGTCTTGTAGGTGTCTAAATATTAACTCTATTAGATACGGGAAAAATAATATAGATAGACTATGCTAAATAGATAGAGTCTTCACTTCATCTAGCAGCCCTTCCCCTAGGGGCGGATGGAGGTGAATTTGCTATAACGCTCTGACGCTCTTGTTGTTATTCTTTTTGTTTAAATTATCTCTTTCACGCATATCAGAGTTTCAAAGAGCTGCAGGATGACGTAGTTCTAGCTTAGTCGTCGTCGCATAGTCTTAGCAACTGAAGCTCCACTGTATAGTTATGTTCATTGTTCAGACTTTAGAGTTGTATTCATTTTATAGAGGCTGAGTGCCTTAGTGAGATTTTATTTGACTCATTGTGTTGAGATTTATTTTAGACTCAGGGATATTTTTATTCTATTTCAGTTAGGCTCATTTATTGATATACTTCTTTTGTGCATATCTGATTTTGTACTACTTCTATTATTTGCATGTCTTGTACCTTCACTCATTTATTGATTCCACTAGAGAGATAGTGACTGTGATGGTGAAACATGTCGTAGTATGGTGTATGGTGCTTGGTAGATTTGAAAATCCGAATTTTACCTTGGACTACAACCTTGTGTGAACTCTGGGGCGTTACAGTTGGTATCAGAGCTCTAGTTCAATCATTCTTAGGATCATTCCTGTGTCAAATTGTGGAGCTAGGATAGAGTTTCTTAGGATTCATGTATAGAGTCAGCTAAAAAATCCAAGAATGAATGAGGACGATATATGTGTATATCTCAAAATTTCAGAATTTTTTTGATATTTTATGTTGATTTAAAGTATTTGTGTGAATACTATATATTATAAATACGTATTGTGATACGTTATGTATATATATGTTTGTGATCTCACTTACTATGACTTATATAAGCTCTCCTCTTGATATTATAAACGTCAAGATGAGTATGTGGTTGAGATAAAACTCGTACTAGGAGAACTGGATAAGCAGAGCTCGAGCCACAGTAGGCTCTACAGTGCCTGATCGACTTCATGACGCCGTTAGCAGCAAGATTTTACAACACTCGAGGAGCGAGAAGCGTATCTATTTGAGCCAGCCGTACCACTTTCTAGAGTTCCACCATCAATTGTACCAGTCGTGCCTATTGAAGAGGCAATACCAATAATTTCATCATTACTATAACCAGCTATTGATAGAGCCGCATAGCACGAGGCTTGGCTCTGAAATAATAAGAAAGATATCAGCCACTGAGAGCACCCTAGTTTCAGGGCACACTGATTTTTTTTGTGCAGCCTATAAATGGAAGAATATGTAAACAAAATTCTTAACGTCGACCTAGTACCAAACTAGAGGTTAAAAATATTCATCATAGAGGACATCACCGGGGAATAGCAGCGAAGGATAGCTATGATTTTAGATTTTCACCGGAGCAGCGAATATCACTTGTTTAGGAGAATTTTATTTACTTCTTCAACAAGCAGTTAGAGCTAGTTCGATAAAGCAGGGAGATATGCCTATAGTTAATTATGAAATCAAGTCCAACATGATTTGAGAGTGTCATAGCAGCATAGGATTCAGGATACATGTTACAATTGTAACAAGATAGGACATAGGACGAAGGATTGTCACAGTACACCAGCAGGAGACCAACATGATAAAGGTCAGGATCAGCAGTCTTAGGACCACGGTTACAACCAGCATCGGAGGATAGATGTACTACCTGTTATTCTAAGGATTTAGGGGCTAATAGGCCAGAATTGCGCTATTCAGAGTGTTCATCAGGGTCAGATGGACCCATACGTTCCACTACCGACAACACAGCAGTCGCCAGCCACTGATAGGGTTTATGTAGTCGTACCACGTGATCATAGTGGGAGTGGAGCTTTCGTAGTAAATTCTTTTCCATCTTGAATCTTGTTTGATTCAGGAGCTTTACATTCTTTCATATCTCATGCCTTCATGGATAGGCTTCAGTTAGTTACACAGCTCTTAGATGTTTCGTGATCTGTTTCTACTCCTCTAGGGGAGATGTCCCTATTAGAGAGTATATGTAAGAGATGCGTCATCAGTCTAGATGAGTTTGAGTTCATATTTAACCTGGTTATTTTGTGGACATCGAATTTCTACGTCATTCTTGGTATGGAATGGTTATTATCCTATAATATCAGTATCGACTGTTTTGCTAAAACGGTACATTTGTAAGCATTCGTTGGGATTGTATAGATAGTAGCAACCTCATAGGGTAACCATAATACGGTGTCATTTTTGTCATACGTCAAGGAGGTGATGATATGGGATCGGGTGCAGATTTGAGCGAGACCGGAGTTGTCATAGAGTATCAGGATGTCTTTCAGGACATACCTAGATTTTTTCTAGTGAGAGAGGTTGTTTTCCTACATCGAGTTGTAGCAGGTGCCATACCGATATTCCGAGCATCCTATCGTATGACACCCGCTGAGATGAGGGAGCTACAAGCTTAGCTAAATGAGTTGTTAACTCAGGGTTTTATTTGTTAGAGTTATTTTTATAGGATCATCGGTCCTCTTCGTAGAGAAGAAGGACAGTAGCATTCAATTATGTATAAATTATTATGAGTTGAACAAGGTCACTTCCCGAATCAGGTATCAACTATTGAGGATTTATGACTTGTTCGACTAGCTATGGGGAGCGTCGCATTTCTCGAAGATTGATCTTCGTTCTAGTTATTTCCAGTTACGAGTACATTAAATGGATATTCCTAAAACCGTCTTTTCAGACTCGATATGGGTCTTTTGAGTTTCTTGTCATACCATTTGGGCTGACCAATACACTCGCGGTATTCATGGATTTGATTAACTGGGTTTTTCGTCCATATTAGGACTAGTTCATGGTTGTTTTATCGAAGATATTCTTATCTTTTCAAGATCATAGGGAGAACACGTTGTCCTTGATAAACTCAATCTATCTCCTCTGTCTCTGGTTGAGTTCCTTCTGAGAGAAAAGATACGTCAGACTCTGGTGGTCTGTGAACAACTCAAACTGCACCCCATACAAGTAGTGCCTCTATGACTTTAGTACAAATACCACTGCTGCTAACTCCAAGTCATGAGTGGGATAGTTTTGCTCATGCACCCTCAACTGTCGTGATATATATGCTACTACTGTCTAAGTCTGCATCAAAACACCTCCTAAGCCTGTCAATGATGCATCTGTGTACACGACAAACGTCCTGTAGCTGATCGGAATAGTCAAAATTAGCGCTAAAGTCAACTTAGTCTTCAATATATCAAAGGCCTTCTGGCACTCCACACTCCAAATGAATTGTACACCCTTCTTCGTAAGGCGTGTAAGTGACGTTAAAATCTTCGAGAAGTCCTGGATGAACTTCCTGTAATAGCCGGCTAAGCCCAAGAAGCTACGAATCTCTGTAACCATCTTCGGCGGTTCCCAATCAAGAACTACTGTAACATTAGCCAGATCCACTACTATGCCCTCTCTACTGATGACGTGGCCGAGAAATCTGACTTCTGAAAGCTAAAATTCACACTTGCTAAACTTGACATATAACTGATGCTCCTGCAGAGTCCTTAAAGCTAACCGTAGGTGCTGCTCGTGTTCTGTCTCCGACCTCGAATAAATGAGAATATCATCGATAAAAACAATCACAAACTGATCCAAGAAGGGTCGGAAAACCCGATTCATCAAGTCCATGAATACCGCGGGTGCATTGGTCAGTCCGAATAGCATGACCATGAACTCAAAAGATCCATATCGAGTAAGAAAGGCGGTCTTAGGAATATCCATCTCTCGAACCCGCAACTAATGATAACCAGAACGAAGATCAATATTCGAGAACAACTACGCTTCCTGCAACTGGTCGAACAAGTCATCAATCCAAGGTAATGGGTACCTATTCCGGATAGTGACCTTATTCAACTCTCTATAATCAATGCACAATCTCATACTACCATCCTTCTTCTTCACGAAGAGGACCAGTGCACCCCACGAAGAATGACTCCACGAATAAAACCTTGAGCTAACAACTCATCTAACTGGGTCTGAAGCTCCCTTATCTCAGCTGGTGCCATGTGATAATGTGCGCGAGATATCGGGAATGTGCTTGGCTGTAACTCAATACAGAACTCAACCTCTCTCACAGGAGGTAGTCCGGGTATGTCCTAAAAGACATCCTGATACTCTGAGACAACTCTAGTCTCTATAAATCATCACCCTGATCCTGTCGCATCACCTCCTCAATGTACGCCAGAAATGACTCCACAAAACAGTTACCCTGAGAGGTTGCCACAATCATCTCGGACCCATCGGACGCCCGCAAATTGACTGCCTTCGCAAAGTAGTCAATATTAACATGGTAGGAAGACAACCAATCCATACCAAGGATGACATCGAACTCGGACATACGCAACACGATCAAATCGACAACGAACTCTGACTCATCTAAACTGATAGTACACCTCCTATAAATGCTCTCCAAAAGCGATATCTCACCTAAAGGGGTGGAAACTAATAAAAGGGTGTCTAATGGCTAAGCTACGAGCTGGAGTCTAGACATAAAATCATACGAAATGAAAGAATGCGAAGCTCTCGAATCGAAGAGAATACAGACGGGAAAAGAATTCACAAGGAACGTACCATCCACTACTGCTCCGCTAACTCCATGATCACGCGGTACTACCGCATATACTCTGTCTGTGGCTAGAGTCTGCTCTACTGTTAGTGCTGGAGAATACGGAACTATCTGCCCCTGAGGAACCTCCTGAACTGCACGAACCTGTCCCTCAGTCTTCTGAGCTGCTGGTGGTGCCTCAAGCCTCATCTGCTGGCCCTGGCCTCTTCCCTAAAGTCTCTGCTACTGCTGGTTCGGGCCCTTGTCCTGCTAAGCTCTTGCTGGTGCGCTGCGACACTCTGATGCCTTATGCCCGACCTTACGGTAGTTATAGCAAACTCCCTAGAACTTGCGCTGCTGATGCGCTCTCTGATCATGCTGAGGTCCCTTCTTATGAGGACCTTGCTACTGCTACTGGGATCCAGAAAAAGGTCTCTTGTTCTTCCCCTTATCCCCGGTCTGTCCTACCTTGGTCTTCCCTTCCTTATCCTTCTAGAACATGGCAGCCTCAATCTCCTAAGAAGTGGCAGCCTTAGTTACCTCTCGAACTGAATAGAACTTCCTCGAGACGAGGTATTAACGGAGATTAGGGTGGAGCTCTACTAGGAACATCTGAGCCTGTCGCTCTGCTGTCTGTTACATGCTCGTGAAGTGCAGCAACTCCATAAATCTGCTCTCAAAGTCTGCCACTAACATGTCCCCCTGAGTTAACCGGGACAACTCAAGCTTATTCCCAGTCCGTGCTGTAGATGAAATATACTGTCCATCAAAGAAATAGACGAAGTCCTCCCACGTGAGGGTCATCCGGTGCTCTGGAGTGAACTAAAGTCGATACCGCATCCCGACGTCTCCCTTCAGACTGTAGGATGTCAACCTCTGCTTCTGTACTGAATCCACATTAAGTATGTCGAGGGTGTTACTCATATCCCCTTTCTACTTATGGGCTGCAAGAGGGCCTGATGACCCCTGAAACTCTGGTGGCCTCATCTTCTGGCACCTCTTTACCATACGGAGCCAAGTCTCCTGCTCTGTGGCTCTATCCAGAACTGCTGGTGGAATAGATGCAGGTTCGGTCTCTGGGGGTCTCTCGCTGATAGGAACGGCTGGTATCCCCTGTGGCTGATCTGCTTGTGGTGGTGGTGGCATTGTTGGCGCAACATGATTCACCACAAGCTCCTCAATTGCTGCCATCCTAGCTATGATGGGAGCCATAAGATCTATCAGGTACTGGGGGGCCTGCTGTGGCTCAGGTGGTGCCTACTGTGGCTCGGATTGAGCTTGCTGTGGCTCAGGTAGAGCCTGCTACGACTCTGCCTGTCTAGCTCTCCGAGTACGAGGTCTACCACGTCCTGCCATCTGTCTGATCACAAGAAAATAAGAGTTTATGAGTCAAAATAGACATATACACATACATAGCATATCACAATATGATTTTCACAATAATTTAGTATTCACACAAATACTTTAAATTTACACAAAAATAGTTATCATAAAAAAAATATCCTCAAATTTTGAGATATACACATATATCGTCCTCAGTCATACTAGGGAATCCTTACGGACTCTATACGTGAATCCT
This sequence comes from Asparagus kiusianus, assembly GCA_022839385.1. Taxonomy (NCBI): domain Eukaryota; kingdom Viridiplantae; phylum Streptophyta; class Magnoliopsida; order Asparagales; family Asparagaceae; genus Asparagus; species Asparagus kiusianus. Next base: position 1,506,244 of record BQKN01000044.1, read on the forward strand.
AAGAAACTCTATCCTAGCTCCACGACTCGACATAAGATGATCCTAAGGATATTGGAATAAGATCCCTGATACCAACTATGACGCCCCTAGGTTCACGCAAGGCTGTAGTCCAAGGTGAAACCAAGAATGTCAAACCTGCCATGCACCATACCATACAATTACATATTTCACCATCACAATTACTATCTCTCTAGTAGAGTCAATAACAGGTGTAGGTACAAAGCAAGTAAAAGATAAATACAAGAGATAACTGATGAAATGATAGTGATCAAATTGATATTTCATTATCCAACATACTGAAATAGAAGTCAATGCCTGAAATGAATAAATTGAAGTTTCAACAAGTCTCAAATACATATAGTCTGAATAAGAGGAAATAAGGCACATAGTTTTTACAACTTCTAGAAATAAACTCTCAAAATGTATAAACAAAAGCCTACAGTGGACATCAAAAGAAAAATATAACTATAATAGAATAGCTAAAGCTATAGTGCCTCGCCATCAACCTGCGACTCTCCGAGCTCCTGGCTCGTTACCTGAAAGGGAGAGGGACAACGAGCATCAAAGCGCTAGCAAGCAACCTCACAACCAACCCCAAGGAAAAGATCTCATTGTATACAGAAAATATAGTTAATACATAAATATATAAAATGGAGTATTTTCAACCACACTATGTCGGTTTTCAACCACACTATGTCGGTTTTCAACGATCACCGATCAACATCCACTCCTCACACTCGGTTTTCTAGTTCACCGAAAACTTCACAACACTCTCAATGTAACAATAAATGATTTGTTCTCTAATACAAGGCGAGAACTCAATTAAGCACAACTCAATGTTACAATCTCTCACAACCCTAATATACTATGTATGTAAATACTAAAAGCTCAAGTGGGTGTGTGTGTAAACAATGAGTAAATCAAAATCAAACTAAACTCAATACAAATACTAGCTTATGGAAATGTAAATCAAACGTATAAATAGCTAGATATGAGTTTAGAGATTCTTCTCTGAATAACAAAATGGAGAGATGAAGATTGAAGCCCAAAACAAGAAGATGATCCTCCTCCACTTGTGAAAACTTCTTCACAAACAAAACAAACACTAAAAACACACTTAAACCCTTGTTTAAAACTTGTTTAAAAACTTCTTGAATGCTTGAGAACTGAGATCAATGGAGTATTTATAGCCTCCCAAGACCTTAGCCAAAAACCCCAAGCAAAAGACCAAAAGCCCCACAGAATTGGAAATGGGATTCTATACAATATAGTCGTTGAGTTGAACGGCAGTCGACCGTGGAAAACTCGCGGTCGACCGCGAGCCAGCTCAGAAACGAAGAAAACGACCAGATACTTTGGCGGTCGACCGTGAGAAAATTCAAGCTGACAGTCGACCGTGAAAGTTTCTGTTGGCTCCGCGGCTAAAACCAAATGCGCGGTCGACCGTGAACTGATATATAAAATGAAGTTCTGAAAACTATTTTTCTGATTTTAAAACACTATTTAAAATATCAAATAAATTCAGAAAATTGTAAAACTTTGGGGAATGATTGTAGACATGATAATAAACATGCTACAATGACTGGTTTCCAAAAAGAACTTTCCAAATAAAAAATATCATCATTTTACAAAATATGCCAAAATATAAAAATGTAAACATGTGAATTTTGACATTTTGGCTAAACCATGTTTTAAAACTTTGCACAATAATTATGTAGACTTAATAAAATATGTATATGATTATTGTTAAGTCCAAAAACTAAGAATACAATATTTTTACAAATACAATAGAAAATGAAACATATGAGTATGTATTTGAAATATATTTGTTTCATATCTAAGTAGTTAAACCAAATCACAATAATAAATATGAAATATGTAATTTCATATTTATAAACATAAAAACCAAAACTTGTGTTGTATATATATGTGACTACATATATATACAAGGAAATCAATAAAATGTGTGTGTATATTATATTGAGCTTAGAGTATCTAACACACATAATATAAAACCTAAACTAAGTTACCCAAGCCGATCTTGATCTTCATTGTAGCTCAACTTGGTACACGTTGCGGATGAAGCTTGAACTTGATCTTTAACTTGAATTGTACGTTGCTTCACTCCACAATTCCACCAACCTCCGTTTGATATCGTCGTTGAAGCGCTATTCCATCCATCCTCCAACGCGTTGTTTGCCTAGAATAAATACGAAAACGCAAACACTAGACAAACAACATTAGTAGTAAATTATTTGTTAAACATCATCAAAACAAGAAGGCCAACAAAATCACCAAAAAAGAGCTAGGGTTTGAGAGGAGAGAGGGGGCTAGGGTTTCTCTGATATCTGATGAGTTTTGGGGTTGGTTTCGGGTAGAAGAGATTTTATGTAAGCGGTCAAACCTGAAACAGAACCAAACCAAACCCGTAAAAGAAAAGAATCTAGAAATCTACCCATAAGTCGACTCATTAGTCGACTCATAAGTCGACTAAGCCGACATTTTCTAGATTCGTGCATGTTTTGCTAAATTGCCAAAACCAATGCACAAAACTCCATATAATTACACTCTTACTTCTCTAATAACTTGTTATCAACCATGACCTCAAGTTATTTACCACAATAGAATTATTTATCACTAATAATTCACACATACTTCTACCAAAAAAATACGGGGTTTTACATTAAATAAATCATTTTTATTGTCTAGTTGCATCTATATATGCACTGTCACGTGTGCCAAAAACACTCTTTTAATCTTCGTCCTAATCGTGCTCTGAGACGTGCGGAGCGATAGGGCGATAGAGATAGCAGTTTGTATATATATCATTTTAATTTATATTATTTATTATTCTTTATATTATCTAATATCTTATCTGTCTCATCACATCAATTCATTCGCGATCCTCTGTTCGCACTCGAGGCCCAATACTGCCCATAAGCTGAAGCCCAATGCTGAAAAGGGAGAGAAGGCATGGCCTCTGTAGCTCAATAATAGGGGCTGCCCCCATTGGTGACTATGCTAAGAATAGGGAAAGTATGTGGGGGAGGAGAGCCGTGGGTACTGCAAATATCCTCTTCATTTAGAATGGGGCGATGAACATAATAGGTCATATGACAATTTCTTTATAAGATATCAGGTATAAATATTTTTATATTTTAATTTATTCGAGTAATTTGTTATCATTTGGTACATAATATTTTAACTGTGTGATTCATTTATTGAATATGCAGAAGGATTATGAGTTTCTTCCCCTGTATCTTAATCAGCCTCTCTCCCATCATATTGTTTATCAAGAAATAAAGTCTCGGTTGTAGGAGAGGGTCTCATATAATAGGTGTCAAGTAAAACAAGAGTGTTTTGAGGTGTGAAAAAATACTCCTGAAGCAGAGAGGGAGGCTCTCTAGACTACTTCGGCATTTTCTTGGATTGATAGAGGCTCATGGGCTAAAGTTGTGCGCTTATTATGATTCAGAGGACAAGAAGGTGTATAGTTTAAACATAAATCAAATGTTTAGTATGTAATTCAGTTTGCCTTTGGTTAATTACAAATCTAAATATAATAATGACATGTAGGAGGAGGCAAGATGTAATGTGCAGAATCGGGCATCAAATTTGCATGGTGGAGCTACCTATACAGGTGGCTCAAGGAACATGTGTCGGGCTATGGATCGATTGGTAAATTTGGTTCTTAAAGCTATTTAAAATCCATATTATATAATTCTTATTGATTTGATCGATTATACAACATATTTTTGGTGAATTGCAGAAAAGTCAAATAATTAAGGATGGTGGCACAGAAAGTAATAAGTTCTACAGATTTCCTAGGAGTTGTACGAATATCAACAAGTATTTCACTATTCAAATCATTCCTAACCCACGAAACTTTATCAGATTCAGGAGATTTGTCTTAACATACAACTCATCCCTGCTCAAATTCTTCGTCATCATTAATCTCTACAACCTCCGAATCTATGAACTATGGGACGTCGTAAGTATCCCTGGGCCTTCAACAACATACAACACTCCACCCTGAATGCCTCAAGCACTTCGAGTAGTATACTTGAAATGTTTTTTCTAGAAATATAAATGGATCGTCCTCAAAGGAAAAACGTGTGGTGTTTACACTCGTCAATCCATATTCATCTACCCAATTCACGTAATTATCCCTCCACTTACCAGTTCCAATCTTCATATCATACCAAACACACTGGAAGATATAAATGCATCCTGCTCATCCTGGATAGTTGATACCAAGTATGTTATCAAGGTACCCATAGTATATCTCGCCATTAGTGCCTAGGGTTGTAATTCCACTATTTTTGGTTGGTTTGAGATTCTTATATAGACTTAATTTCAAACTTATAACCGCCAACATCAAATCCTTTATAATATTTAACTTCAGCATTTGGAAGTGTAGCCAAATATCCAAGTTCCTTGTCTAATATTGATTCTTCACCCGGTAATCGGCTCTAACAAAAAGCTTTATATGGCAATTACATAAAGATGTTAGATTAAATTAATAGAATGAGTCAAAAAATAAGATAATAGAAATCTTACATAATGTTTAAACCAATTGCAAAAATTGTCCTGATGATGTGTTTCAACACGTGCCTCATTCCAATTACTATATATTGCACGTATTTAATCCTTGTGTATTCTAATGTCAAAATAAGTAGTTAATGTGAGAAGTTTATTACGTCATATGAGAAGTATATTACGTCATGTAAACATATATAATTATGCGAAATAGACATACTCTCTAATTTCTCCAATGCATTCAATATTGAGAAGGATAAAGCGATGAATCTTGTTGATAATGACGGGAGTCATTCTGTTGTAAACCAGCTTTTTAGATGGTCCATCATGAATCAGAAGAGGTCTGTTGAGTTTTGTCTCAATGTCTTCATCCAGATAATGCGAACAAAAAGTGGTTACTTCCTCTAGCAGATAACCTTCCATAATAGAACCCTCTGATCGATTTCTATTGCGAATATATTTTTTTAGAGTGAGAAGGTACCTACAGAAACTTACACTAAATCACCACATCCAAGCTGTAAAATAAAAATATATTGATTATGTTAACTAAAAACTAAAGGTACCTTTTGATGGGGGTACATCCATCGATATTGTACCGGACCAGCAAGCCTAGCCTCGGTTGTAAGATGAACAGTCAGGTGTATAATGATATCAAAGAATGATGGTGGAAAAATCCTCTCAAGCTTGCACAACATTAAGAGAATTTCAGCCTCTAGCTTCTTCAACTTATCATCCTTAATGTTTTTAGCACACAATTCCCGAAAGAATCTGCAAAGATCGTTGATGCTCCATAATAATATGGTGATCATGACTCTTCAACCCTTCGATTTTGCCTTTAACAATCTTTATCTTCTTACTAAATAATCCTGAAAACCCCATAGGAACCTTCAACTCATGTAACACCTAAAGAAACTTTTTCTTTTCATCTGGTGACATGTGATACACGGCATTGGGGAATACAAATTAGTCTAGATTACCTACCTTTGGTATAGGATGCAACATGTTCTAATGTTCCACGCCTGGAGATCCCTTCGAGCTTTGAGGTTATCTTTTGATTTTTTATATTTACAGAGAAGTAAGTTAAGTATGTGCTCAGATACTCCCATATCAATGTGCATGATGTCTAAATTGTGTCACACTTTATTTGTCTTCCAGTAGGATAGTTCAAAGAATATACTTTTCTTGTTCCATCTCTATAGTGTTTCTTGTCTTCCCTTAACTTTTTCGAAAGTTACGTTGTTTTTACCATTCCACTGAGCCAGTATATCCTCTTCGGATAATGGGTTTGGACGTGGGTGTTTCTCTTTAGTACCATCAAAGTGGATGATGTCATCTCTGTACGGATGGTTTTCATCCAACATGCGCCGATGGCCGCAATAACATGTCTTTTTGCTAAAGGATAGCCTTCTCGATGTTGTCTGGAGATGACAGTAAGGACATGTAGTGTAACCATGTATAGACCAACCAGATAGCATTCTATACACAGGAAAATCGTTGATAGTCCACATTAAGGCTGCACGCATGGTGAAGTTTGTCCCCGTGTCCGCATCGTATGTCTCCACACTATCGATGAATAAAGACCTTAACTCTTCGATAAGAGGTCGAAGGTAACTCTTTGATAAGAGGTCAAAGGTAGACATCAATATTATTTTCCGGTGACTTAGGACCATCAATAAGAAGAGGCATCATGAAATATGGTTGGTTCATAGCTTATCATGGTGAGAGGTTATAAACCATCATCACAACGGGTGACTACTACTATAAGGATTGCCCTTAAAGATGAAGGGGGCAAAAGCCATCACTAGCAAATCCCAGCCTGATATTGCGAGGTTCCTGACTAAATGTTGGGTGCCTACTATCAAAATCCTTCCATGCATGTGTATCTCTAGGATGACTCATTCATCCATTTTCACTTGGACGTGCACGGTGATGCCAAGTCATTGCCACTGCTGTCTTCTTACACTTGAATAGCCTCTGTAGCTTCTGTATTATAGGAAAATATCGTACTATCTTGATAGGTATATCTTTCTTCTTACCATGAACTTTCTTCTTATATCTAGCCTCTCCGCAAGTAGGACACTCTATCTTATCTGAATGTTATTTCTAGTAAATTATACAATCATTGGGACATGCATGTATCATCTCACACTTCAGACCCAGATTAGACGTTATCTTTTGAGCTTTGTACTAGTTCTCAGGCACATGGTTCCCCGGAGGCATAGAATCTTTAAGAAACTTGAGGAGCATCGTAAATGGCTTGTTGCTCTATTTATTTAGACATTTAATCTGGAATAAATGGATGAACCATGATAGTGTGGAGTGTTTTGCATTCTCATAAATAGGCCTCCTAGAATCATTCATGTATTTATCATAATTGTCTTCACAATGTCCTCCTCCAAAAGGAATATCTTTAGCAGGGTTAGTGTTACCAAGAGCTACCTCAACCATTTCCTCCATTTCCTCATCGAGAAACAAGTTTTCTTCTTGTTCTTCTTCATCTGCATCACTGAGACCTTTAATTTCTCCATGATATACCTAAGTTTTGTAATCGCTAACAAAACCAATCTTCACAATATAAAGTTCTACTTCTTCCTCCAATTGATACAACTTATTCATACATAATTTGCATGGAAAATGAGTCTCCATATCGGACAATATCATGTCTACGTACAAAGTCCATGAAAGCACTAAAGTTCATGAAAACACTAACTCCATTAATGAAAATAGATTGCATGCGTTCTGCACGACCCACGTACATCCAATTCTTATCTCTGATGTAGTTACGGGTTATGCTAACCTAAACAAAATAATTTATCAGTAACGACTTCTAAAACATGGAGGGAATAAGCAAAGCATGATCATGACTTTGCTTCGAATATAGGGTTACAATTAAAATCCAAATAGTTTAAACATGTTCATCTTATTAAATAAAATAGAAATTATGTAAATATTATATAAATCATGAGGTATTAACGTAACTCATAATTTAAGAGATTTAAGAAGTGTCTAGAGGAAAACAATAGTTGCTCTTATGTTACTCGGGTACTTCTATCATGATGTTGTACTTGTACCTGACACATACCCAACACTTCTCTGTACCCAAACTTCATGGACACTCCTTGGATATATGCATACATTTATTCTGACATGTGCTTAATTATATGATATATATTTAAATTTAAACACTTATCAAACACTTCTTGGATGTATATCTTACACTTCACAATGCACACATACATTTCTTGAAACTCGTTAGACATAGTTCAAGTTCATTTCAGCTCATAATCAAGTTTAAAATTATGATTTTAAAGGGTTGTTTTGAGTATCTAGTTAATATCTGAGTAGCTTCCAGTTTATAATAACCAACATAATAAAAGAAACTAAAAAACATAATAGGAATTCTAATTCTAGTAACACATGAATTGAAAAAATAATAATACTCTTATGTAAATCATTAATCTTAATATAGATATGCATGTTTACTCTCTAGAAATGCTATGAAAACTACAATGCTCTCTTCCTTGATTTGCCTAGAATTTTAACTAGTTATGATCCAATGATGAAAATACGATTGCATAAATATCACAATATCAACATCATACATTACATTAATTTTCGTGAATAACCATAAATTTTAGAAACTATAAAATAATAGCATAAAAACTCAATATTTCCTAAAAATAAGAAAACTCTCAGAAATTACCTTAAACAAGTCTACTGGAGAAAGAGGATGATGAGGAAGAGAAGGCGATGTCGAGAAGTCGATTAATTTGCTGTAAATAGGGAAATTTGGGTTAGATGGTCAAATAAATTAGGTTTAGGGTTTTGTAGAGAGGAGATAATACTAATTTACAGAGGAGATTGGGGCAACCTAAGGATGAGGTGGTGGAGGCAGTAGAGGAGGATGTGGTGGAATCGAGAGGCGGTGGAGGAGGAGGCGGAGGAGGAGGAGGTGGAGGAGCAAGATCCCCAGCGAAGATGAGGGAGGTAGAGGAGCTATAGTGGCCGCAGCGAAGATGATCAGCGAGCCTCCGGTGAAGATGAGGCGGAGGAGAGAGAGTGTTGGTGGACGAGAGGCACGTTGGCCGGCGGCCGCGGTCGGGCTTGGTTAGGGAAGATTCGAGGGCTGGGGAGATTTTTTGGGGGGTGCGCCGATTTTAGAGAAATTTTTTGGGGAAATATCACGGGTTGGGGAGAACGGGAGAAAAAGAATTTTTGTTTGTATTAAAGACAGATCAAAAGTCCCAAACGGTGTTAACCATTTGGGATATAATACCGACTGGGATAAAATATCCCAAAGGGTTAAATCTGTTTGGGTTTTCCGTATGGATTTTTTAAACTTTCAAACGGTTTAAACCGTTTGGAATTAGTATTCCAAATGGTTTAAACCGTTTGGGATATCTGTGAGTGGGGGCCACTTTCCGTGTGCGTGTGAGGTGTTCTCGTGAACACCCAAAGACCCACGTGAAGAGATTTCAATGAATCATGAAGCGGAGGTTTGTTCAGCGGGTAAAGTGAAATGTGGAGGTTTGTTCAGCGGATAAAGAGGCCCACCCGATACATAGCTATTATAAATCACGGCAAGAACACAAATTTTACGTGGTTTGGAAAACTGCCTACGTTCACGGGGCAAGGAGGGGTAGATCTACTAATAGAGGGACATCGCAGGCATGTCACGTTTGACTCTCGGTAGGTGGAGAGTGGTGATCAGATATTTAGGACATCACAGCGGGTGGAGAGTGATGCTACTCCACGTTGGATGGAGACTCCAAATCATACTGCACCATTTGGAATTCCAGCTGATATGACACAGATTGGGAATCATGTTGATTTGGATGCAGATGATAGGTTGATTGATTCGAGTATAGCTGATAGATGTAGTCTGGATATGACTATTGGTTCATCTCAGGTGGAGATGTTTGGTTTGTTTCAGCTTGGGACCATTGGAGGTGCTATCAGCCGTAGACTTGATCGTGATATTGGAGAAGAGTTGCGAACTCTTCTATTGGATTGAGGTCGTTAGCAGCCATTTGGGTGAACTACGTTCGGCTTGATTCCTTGGGTAAGAGGATACATAGGCAGTCATGTTTGATCCAGCCGGTTTGGATTAGTTGATGGGGGTAAGATTGTTTGGACTCTCGTTTGGATTCCTGACTTGTTGTGGATTGAGTTCGTACTGGACACAACAAGTTGGGACATTTGGATGCTTTGGTGTCGGCTCAGTTTTGGAAAAACTTCACCGAGGTGGAGAATTGTGAGTGGGGGCCACTTTCCGTGTGCGTGTGAGGTGTTCTCGTTAACACCCAAAGACCCACGTGAAGAGATTTCAATGAATCATGAACCGGAGGTTTGTTCAGCAGGTAAAGAGAAATGTGGAGGTTTGTTCAGCGGGTAAAGAGGCCCACCCGATACATAGCTATTATAAATACCCAGGCTAGGGTTTTTTGTTCGGAGTGTAATTGAGGGGTGCAAAGGAATTTGTTTTGATTTTATGCGGCTGCAGTGTGCAAGTACGAAATAGCAGGGGCTTCTAACTTGGGTGGCGTGCAGACCAGAAGGCAAAAACCGAAGGTGATTTTCGGCTGAGAAGAAGAAAAATCAGCGGTTTTTGTAGAGAGATATTGTGAGGGATTTGAGAGTTTGTTTGAGGGTTTAGGTTGTGAGTGATTGTAAACCCTAGTTATATTCTCTCCCTCTATTAGTAGATCTACCCCTCCTTGCCCTGTGGACGTAGGCAGTTTGCCGAACCACGTAAAATTTGTGTTCTTGCCGTGATTTTTAATAGCTTGTAGGATCCCTCGACAGGTCAGTCCTAGAACTGATGAGAGGAAGAACCGATATCTCACTTTGTTGAGATATCCGTTTCAGATTCTTGTTTCCTTGGTGAGACAGGAATTCTTACGATCTAATCTCTTGTTGTGCACCTTACGCACCGGAGGTGCTACCGAAATTTCCGCTGCGCACAACAATATCTTGATTTGTCCAAACGGTTCCAATAACCGTTTGGATTGTCCTGTTTTGTACTAGTGGAAGCTTTTTGCTAAGATGAGATCCCATGAACAAATGCCACATGTTATAACCCGTTCTCTTTCTAGCAATCTTCAATAGCTTAGTTATTAGCATTCTTTCCAATAGCATCAATTTCTTCGTGAAAAGAACAGAGTTTCAAAATTCCCCCTACTACTTTCTCCCTCAATATGCTAGCGTCCTGCTACGTACTAAAATTGACCAATCAGGTACTATGGAGATCATGTTGCCTGACTGTTTCACAAACTACAACAATAAATTGTAGGAAAATAAAGGGCTCACTTGCTCCGGCCTTTCCACAAACATACTGGACTTTGAAGTTCCATTAAGAGAAGAATGTTGGATAGTTAAAGAAGAGTCTAAACAATCAAGTTCTATAATTTTGTTGAGCCATGTTTCTTTAGTAAATCAGTATCTTGATTCTCAAATCATTAAAAAGAGAATTATCACATTTCATCTCCTTATAATCATTCATCTCTGTTGTTTTGATACATGCACTTTTCCCACTAAAAATCCATCACCAAAATCAAAAGGATATATAGGAATGGTCCTGATACCGGCACGGTATAGATGAGATGGATAATTTGGATAAGAAGCCGATCGCTCTTAGGATACAAATATCACCACCTTGGAATAAATGATGGATAACAAGATTAGCCAACCGAGATGTGAGAATTCACCACTCAAAGGACCCCACCTTAGAGATACAGATAAACACTCGCACTCAATGAAATCCACCAAAGAAATATAGAGCAAGGATAAAAGCACAAAGCTTAATGTTAATCAAAACATATCATACGTTTCCATTATATTTCAAAACTAATTATAGGCTTGAAAAAACTCTTCAAGCATGGGAGATATATGAACCTAGAATACATTTAAATCACATTAGACTTAATTAATTGACCTAGAAAACATAAAAGACTTTTAACCAGTCCAGATTCGACCCCCAGTTGTTATTCCAATTTTATCTTTTAGTATAATGAGATTTATCTTAAATAAAACTAGGCACAGTTCAATGAATCTGAATTCATAAATTGGGCTCCAGCATTCTCCCTCAATTTAAAAAAACTTGTCCTCGAGTTGTTGCTGCCATGATAAGATGAGAGATTAGAAATAGTAAAGGTCAACAATAAACCATAGCTACTTAGCAATTCAATCTTGTAGCTATTGTCACCAATGACTCAAAGCATGAATGATAGCATAAAACGCCTTATCATAAGTAGAGTAATTCTTGCGAGAACTGCTCAACTTTTCATTAAAATAGGCAATAGATTTATCTCCTTGACTAAGCACAACATGAATCCCCATATTAGAGGCATCATATTAAACTTCAAAGATTTTGATACAATCGAGAAGATTAAGAATAGGAGTCCATGTCATCCTTCGCTTGATGAGTTCGAAGCTCTTTTGGGCCTTATCGGTCTGCTTAGAAGTATGCCCTTTAGACATTTAATGAAAGGAGTGATATGAAGAACGCACCTGGTGTGCGGGCGAAGCTGCAGGCGACTTCGAAGGTGCAGGCGATTTCGAGCTCCTGTAGGCGAGTAGCTGCAGGCGAGATGTGGTGAGTCGATGTCGGGCTCGCCTGTCGTGTGCGTGGGGCTCGAGGTGCTCGCGCGGCGTGGATGGGAACCAGCTGGTTCCAGCTAGCTTCGAACTCGCCCCTAAGGTTTCCCTATAAGGGCCTGTTTGGTTATTTCCTAAAAAACCAAAAAATAGAAATAAAAATCAAGAAATCTCAAAAAGTACAATTTCGCACATTTTCATCCCTAAAACTCACCCACAACATCTAATAAAATATTATTTTTATCCAACAACTCATCCACCACATCTAATAAAATATTATTTTCATCCAACAACTCATCCATCACATCCACCACATCTAATAAAATATTATTTTCATCTATAACATCACTCAACTCATCTCATCTCATATTTAAAAATCACTCACATCATCCAATAAGATTGTGACACTCATCTCATCTCATTAACATTTCATTTCTTTGTTTTCCTCCCAAAAAGCTAGGAAAACAATTTCCTTAAGTGTGAGTCACATCATCCAATAATATAATGACAACTCATCTCATCTCATCTATTTTCTTATTTTTAAGAAATAACCAAACAAAAGAAAATAACTTATTACAAGAAATATGTTTCTTATAATTCATTTCCTTATTTTTTTCCGCAAACCAAACAACATCAAAACAAGTTTTCTTAAAAAATCACTCACATCATCCTATAATAAGGTGACAACTCATCTCATCTCATCTCCATTTCTTTAATTTCCTTCTTTTTTAGCCAACCAAACAATCCCAAAACCTATTTTTCTTAGAAATATGTTTCCTTTTCTTTGATTTCCCTCTTTTTTTAGGCAAACAAACAGCCCCTAAAAGGGAAACCCCTTTCGCGATCAGTTGAGAGCGGAGCAGAGAGAAGGAGAGGGCGATTTCTTCTTGGCGGAGTCCCTTTGTTCCTTCTGCGATTTGATTCCCAATTCATTGTCCCTGTTCTCACTAAATAGGAAACTGAGGCTGGTGACATTAAATTGGGGGATTTGAGTAATTGTGAGTGAGAGAGATTTTGAACAGTGTTTTAAGTTAAAACACTGTTATTTGGTTTAGAGATCTCAAGATTGAGATCTTCTCTATTATTTGTAATTTCTTGTGATTACTAAGAAATTAATTGTGTCGCTCCCGTGGACGTAGGCAAATTGCCGAACCACGTAAAATATCTGTGTTTGTGATTTTCTTGTCATTATTCGTTAGATTGAACCCGTGTTGGGTTTGTTAATTTTCTCTCGTGCTCACGGACTCGTTCGGTGTGCGAGCACGCTTCCGCAAAGGCGTGTAACAATTGGTATCAGAGCTCCAGATTTAAGATCTAGGGTTTTAGCATTGGGTGGAGGAAGATTCAGTTTGGAAGCTTGGTTCTTGGAGTTCTAAGTTTCGGTGGAGATAGCGTTGAGGAGTGTCGTGGTGATCTTGCTTTCCTTGTGTGGTTAGCAGATCAATTTGGAATCCGATTTAGGATTCAGTTGGGTATCTTCTTAATTCTATCAAAGTTTGGATCTTTCTTTGTAATTCGGAGTTTGTGAGTATGGTAGAAATAATTGAAGAAAGCAGCAAAACTGTGTCAGATACAGTTCAAGTTGGTTTTCAAAACACTAAAATTAGTATAGTAAAATATGACGGCAAAATCAATTTTGGTTTGTGGATGAGCGACGTACAGGACGCGTTCAATGCACAGAATTTAGAGGAGACCATCATGGTCAAAGAGAGACCACCTAAATATGAAGAGTCGGTATGGGAAAAGATGAATCAGAACGTTTGTGGGGTGATCAGGTCCTGTTTGGAATAGGAACTGAAGTATGATGTGATTGGGGTGACGTCTGCAATGAAGATGTGGGAGATTCTCAACAATAAGTATCTGATGAAGAGTGTTGTGAACCGTTTACACTTTCTGCGGAGATTATTCAGATTTCAGATGTCCCGAGGCACCTCATTAGCGGCTCATGTGAACAACTACACTAAGTTGTTATCGGACTTGGCGAATGTTGATGAGAAGATATCGGATGAGTACAAGGTGATTATTTTGTTGGGCTCCTTACCAGATGAGGAGTATGATACATTCGTTCTCACTCTGTTGAATGGGAGATCTTCTATCAGCTATAGTGAAGTTACTAACGCTTTAACGAATTATGATTTGAGGAGGAAGGACAAGGAGACTTCCCGCGCTAGTACTTCAAGAGAAGCCTTGTCGACGAGAGGGAGAAGCCCATATCCGAGGGGTGGTAATAGAAGCAGATCAAAGTCTAGAGGCCATCACCAGTTAGCAAAGGACCAGTGTGTGTTTTGTAAGGAACAAGGACATTGGAAGAGAGACTGCCCGAAGCTCAAAGAGAAGGAGAATGATAAAAAAGAAGGGCCAGAAGGCCACTGAGGTGAATGTTGCTAGCGGCAATGATTCTGATGATTCGAGCTTTTCTCTTTTGATTACTCCGGAGGTGAATCATTTGGATGCATCAGGTTGGATGCTAGATTCTGGCGCTACCTATCATGTGACCCCTAGGCGAGATTGGTTTGCATCATTTGAGAGAGTCGATGGGGGTGTTGTAGTCATGGGAAATGATCAATCCTGTGGCATTTGTGGGATAGGTACCGTGCAGATTCGGATGCACGATGGAGTAGTTTGTGAGTTGAAAGAGGTGAGATTCGTTCCTCAACTGAAGAAGAATCTTATCTTGGTTGGAGCTTTGGAGGCTAAGGGATTCAAGGTGACCTTTGAGGACGCTGTAGCAAAGGTTACTAAGGGATCATTGGTGGTGATGAAGGGAGTCCGCAATCAAAACTTGTATTATCTGAAGGGGAGCACCGAGATTAGCTAGGTAGCTTCAGCTATTTTAGAGGCGAACATGAGTAGACTTTGGCACTATAGGTTGGGGCACACAGGTGAGAAGTCACTGCAGGCTTTGTGCAAGCAGGGACTATTAAAGGGAACCAAGAGTGGGAAGATTGAGTTCTGTGAGCACTGTGTTCTTAGCAAGAAGACAAAGATGAAGTTTGGGACTGCCATTCATAGGACGATGGCCATCCTGGGCTACGTGCACACAGACGTTTGGGATCCCACCAAGACTGCATCACTTGGTGGTAGACATTGGTTCGTCACTTTTGTAGATGACTAATCTAGGTGTTGTTGGGTGTACACCATGACGAATAAGAGCGAAGTCCTAGATTTGTTTATGGAGTGGAAGAAGAGATTGGAACTACAGACTGGGAGAAAGATCAAGACGTTGCGATCCGATAATGATGGTGAGTATACTTCTAATCCATTTCAGCAGCTATGTCAAGACGAGGGCATAGAGAGGTACTTCACAGTTAGTCATACACCGTAGCAAAATGGGGGTGGCAGAGAGGCTGAATCGGTCTTTACTGGAGAAGGTCCGATGCTTATTGTCGCAAAATGGTTTGGAGAAGATCTTTTGGGCTGAGGCACTATCATATGCAAGCCACCTCATTAACAGGCTGCCTTCATCTGCGATTAAGGAGAAGACCCATATGGAGATGTGGTCGGGAAAGCTAGCACACGACTACGACCAGCTCAAGGTATTTGGGTGCCCTGCATTTTATCATGTGAGAACAGATAAATTGGAACCTCGAGCTACGAAGGCCATATTTGTAGGATTCAAGCATGGTGTCAAGGGATACAAGCTATGGGATATACAAATTCAAGCATGGTGTCAAGGGATACAAGCTATGGGATCCAGTTGATAAGAAGATTGTGCTGAGTAGGGACGTCACGTTTGATGAGGCTTCTATCTTGAAGCTTCCCAGCTCTCATCAGGTGGAGAGCGACCCGACAAAAGAGATATCACAGATGGTGGAGATCGATGCAGCTCCACATTGTCCAGATGGTACAGTATCCATTAGAGTGTCGATTGAGGTGACGCTAGGCGAGCACGGCGACGACGAGGAGGATATGGGTACAGAAGTGCAGGATCAGGAACCGACGGCTCAGGTTCAGGATTTGATTGCGGTTCGGAGACAGAGGAGAGATATACGGACGCCAGCACGGTATACCGACACAGTAGTTGCGTATGCACTTTCGGTGGAGAGTATAGATGAGTTCGTGCCTACTACATTCAGAGAGGCCAAGCAAAATTCGGAGGCTGAATCGTGGCAGGTAGCTATGCAGGAGAAGATGGAGTCTCTTCATAAGAACAATACATGGGAGCTTGTTCAGCTTCCAAAGGGGCGGAAGGCGATTGGTAGCAAGTGGGTATATACGAAGAAGGAGGGTATTGAAGGCACTCCAGTGAGATTCAAAGCTAGGTTGGTTGCGAAGGGCTATGCACAGGAGGAAGGTATTGATTACAATGAGGTTTTCTCTTCGGTGGTGAAGCACTCTTCGATTCGGATTTTGCTAGCTTTGGTGGTGCAGTATGGATTAGAGTTGGATCAGTTAGATGTGAAAACTGCATTTCTTCATGGTGATCTTGATGAAGAAATTTATATGACTCAGCCATTGGGATTCCGAGTTGTAGGGAAGAAAAACCTGGTTTGCAGGTTAAAGAAATTGCTATACGGTTTGAAGTAGTCTCCTCGACAGTGGTATATGCGATTCGATGGTTTTATGATTGGTCATTCGTACATAAGGAGCCAGTTTGATCCTTGCGTGTATTTTCGCAAGTTGAAAGGGGGTGCGTACATCTATTTGTTGCTTTATATCGATAACATGTTGGTTGCCTCCATTTCCAGATCTTCAATAGATGAGTTGAAGGCACAACTTTCAAATGAGTTTGAGATGAAGGATTTGGGTGAGGCTAAGTGCATTTTGGGGATGGAGATCGGCAAAGACAAAGAGAAGGGCAGAATTTGTTTGACTTAGACAGCTTATCTGAAGATGGTTCTACACCGGTTTAACGTTAGCATGGAAACGAAACCTGTTAGTATATCTTTGGGAGCCCATTTGAAGCTTTCAGCTGATCTTTCACCAAAGACAGTTGAAGATAGAGAGCTAATGTTGAAGACTCCATATGCGAGCGCAGTTGGAAGCTTGATGTACGCGATGGTATGTACGAGGCCTGATTTGTCACAGGCGGTGAGCATGGTTTCGAGATACATGCACGATCCAGGAGTGGGTTATTGGGATGCCGTGAGATGGATCTTGAGGTACATTAGAGGTACGCTCAATGTTGGTTTTGTTTATGAGCGGGACACTAGAGGTGGGCAGTTGTGCATTGGTTATGTTGATTCGGATTATGCCGGAGATTTGGATAAGCGCTGGTCTACTACGGGGTATGTGTTTATTTTGACCCGTGCGCCGGTGTGTTGGAGATGCACCTTACAGTCTAGGTGGCTTTGTCTACGACGGAAGCGGAGTATATGGCGGTTACGGAGGCTGTGAAGGAGGCTATTTGGCTTCGAGGACTTTTGGAAGAACTTGGTATATCGCAGAGGTCCGTCACTATTTATTGTGATAGCATGAGTGCTATCTATTTGGCGAAGAATCAGGTTTTTCATTCGAGGACGAAGCACATTGACGTTCGTTATCACTTCGTTCGGGATGTTCTTGAAGATGGAGATGTGGAGATAGTGAAGGTCCACACGAAGGATAATCCGGTAGATATGCTCACAAAGGTGGTTCAGAGCAACAAGTTTGATTATTGTCGAAACTTATTGAACATTCGTGATTGTTGAGGCCGTTGGCGGCCATTTGGCAGAACTACGATTAGCTTGATCCCGGTCAGAGGGTACGTAGGCAGCCATAGTATAATGGTGCAGCTGTTTTGGGTTTTGTTTGGCGCTCGTGGTGTTCTTCTGGTGTTCGTCCAAAATTTGATGTTCATCAAATGATGGACGAGGTGGAGAATTGAAGAACGTACCTGGTGTGCGGGCAAAGCTACAGGCGACTTCAAAGGTGCAGGCGATTTCGAGCTCCTGTAGGCGAGCAGCTGCAGGCGAGATGTGGTGAGTCGATGTCAGGCTTGCCTATCGTGTACGTGGGGCTCGAGGTGCTCGCGCGGCGTGGATGGGAACCAGCTGGTTCCAGCTGGCTTCGAGCTCGCCCCTAGGGTTTCCCTATAAAAGGGAAACCCCTTTCGCGATCAGTTGAGAGCGGAGCAGAGAGAAGGAGAGGGCGATTTCTTCTTGGCGGCGTCCCTTTGTTCCTTCTGCGATTTGATTCACAATTCATTGTCCCTGTTCTCATTAAATAGGAGACTGAGGTTGGTGACATTAAATTGGGGGATTTGAGTAATTGTGAGTGAGAGAGATTTTGAACAGTGTTTTAAGTTAAAACACTGTTATTTGGTTTAGAGATCTCAAGATTGAGATCTTCTCTATTATTTGTAATTTCTTGTGATTAATAAGAAATTAATTGTGCCGCTCCCGTGGACATAGGCAAATTGCCGAAGCACGTAAAATATCTGTGTTTGTGATTTGCTTGTCATTATTTGTTGGATTGAACTCGTGTTGGGTTTGTTAATTTTCTCCCGTGCTCATGGACTCGTTCGGTGTGCGAGCACACTTCCGCAAAGGCGCGCAACATGTTAATAGTACTAAACCCTTTAATGAATCGCCTATAGAAAGAGGCCAATCCATGAAAAAGTCGAATGTCATGAACAGTAGCGGGCATCGACCATGAAGTGATTGCTTCAACTTTCGAGGGATCCGCCTTAATTTCTTTGGCCGAGACAGCAAATCCTAAGAATATTAGGCTCTCAAACAAGAAATTGCAGTTCTTCAAATTAGCATACAACTTTTGCTCTTAAGAACTTTAAAAACTAGGTGAATGTGCTCCATAGGTTCCTTGTGAACTCGGCTATAGATGAGAATGTTATGGAAGTAGACAACAAGAAGTCGGTCGATAAATGGTTTGAAAAGATGATTCATAAGCTGCATGAAAGCTACTTGGTGCACTTGATAAGCCAAATAGCATAACCGTCCATTCGTAGAGACCATCTCTAGTTTTGAAGGCCATCTTCCACTCACCACCTAGACTCATTCGAATTTGATGATGGCTACTTTGGAGATCAATCTTTGAGAATATAGAAGCACTACGGAGCTGATCAAGCAGATCATCAAGGTGAGGAATAGGAAAGCAATATCTGATAATAATTTTGTTAACATCTTGTCTATGCACACACATACACCATGATCCATCTTTCTTTTGTATTAAGAGGGCAGGAGCTACACACAGGCTCGTGCTTGATCGCACCAATACTTTAGCAATCAGATCTTTCACTTGCTGTTGAAGCTCCTTGCTCTCCTTCAGGTTCATGCTCTAGGCGACTTTATTTGGAATAACAGCACTGAGCACAAGATTGATAGAATGTTGTATCTCTCTCATTGGTGGAAGACCGATAGGAATCTCTTTTGGGACAAGATCTCGAAATTCCTCAAGAGGAGGCTTCATTATTAGTGGAACTTCTTTATGTTCTTCATTCTCCTCTATGACCACCAAGGCAAAGGCTTGGGTTTGTCCCTCCAACTTCTGGATAAACTCCCTTTTAGAGAGAAAGTTTCTCCCTAAATGATTTGAAGACTTCAAATAAATATTCATCTTGGAAGGACCCAAGACAATCTTTACACTATCGTTAAAGAAAGAATAGATATTTTTGTAGCCATCAAGAATCAACCATCGGTTGTACTGCCAAGGACGACCAAGTAGAATGTGACATGCATCCATAGGAATGACATCACATAATACCTCGTCTTTATATTTTACACCAATAGAAAATTTCACCAGATACTATTTAATCACGTTTAACTTTAGCTCCTTTGCAAAGCCAAGAAAGTTTATATAGATGAGGATGGTTCTCCATCTTAAGATTCAGCTTCTCAACCATTGTAGTAGCCACCATGTTCTCACAACTAACATCATTAGTAATAATATCACACACTTTATCATGGGATGTGCATCATGTCTGAAACATATTATTGTGAAGCCAAGTATCCTCAACTGGTGCTAGATCCAAACTTTTCTGAACAGAAAGAGCCTCCTTATGATCTTCATAAATGATTTCCTCGGCTAGATCTTCATCATAAATGGGTGATGACTCCTCGGATGACTCCTCTGGTATGATCTCCTCTATCAGTGTTATAATCTTCTGATTTGGACATTAAGAAGTAATATGTCTAAACCAATGACACTTGAAGCATTATCGAGAATTAGGAGTTAGAGTTGTAGTTTATTTGGTAGAGCTATCATGTTAGGACTGAGCTTTGTACTCCTTAACTTTTACGGGTTGAGAGCAACTCTATCGGTTAGAATGTTAGTCTAAGGTGTAGACCCAAAGTTCGAGACAAGAGCTGGAATCAAAAGGACAGAAAATCAAGAAGACAGATCCACGGTCGACCGGGTCGGTCGACTGCGAACGTGCACAGGGGCTGGGAGAGCCTGGATCAGGCCGCGGTCGACCGCCCCGGTCGACCGCCAAAACCCTGTAGGAAAACTGCTCTCGGGTTTTGCCATCGGTCGACCACACCGGTCGACCACCAAACTCTGTAGAATCTGATCGGTCGACCGGGCCGGTCGACCGCGAGTAATTTTGGCAGTTTCCTGTTTCTTTTGGGATTCTGTTTCAATCAGGATTCTATATATACCCCAAACGATTTTAGGGTTTGTACTACATCAAAAAAAGAGCTTTTTGACTGCAAAGAGAAAGAATCTCAGAGAGATTAATCCCTTGTTTTGAGAGCTTGTATTTTCTTCTTCAATTAATAAAAAGATTATGTGGTGTGGCTCCCGAGGACGTAGGCACGTTGCCGAACCTCGTTAAATCTGTATGTTCATCTCCTTTACTGTTTTTTGCAAGTTAGATCTTTATTTGTGGTTTTTATTCCTACTTTCCTACTTTCAACACAAGGTCCGGAAGGGCAAGGGTTCGATTGATTGTTTCGAATCCCCAACAACTGGTATCAGAGCTTCGTTCAGCAATTTGTGTGAAAGCCATGGCAGAGGAAAGCAAATCAAAGATTGAGATGTTCGATGGATCGGATTTCGCCTACTGGAAGTCGCAGATGGAGGACTATCTATACCAGAAGGACTTGTATCGCCCGCTGATGGGCAAGGAAAAGGGAAAGAAGAAAGAGTAGTCAGATGATGATTGGGAGGTACTGGATAGGAAGGCTCTAGGGCAAATCCGGTTGTCGCTCTCCAAATCAGTAGCCCATAATATTCTGAAGGAGAAGACGACGGTGGGGCTTATGGAAGCACTCGTGAAGATGTACGAGCAACCGTCGGCAGCAAACAAGGTGCATCTAGTCAAAACTCTTTTTAACCTCAAGATGGCAGAAGGACGATCCTTCACGATGCACCTCAGCGAGTTCAACACGATTGTTGATCAACTTATCTCCGTGGACATCACGTTCGATGACGAAGTGCAGGCCCTTCTACTACTATCGTAGTTGTCGGATAGTTGGGTAGGTTGTGTCACGGCAATCAGCAATTCGGTGGGGAAAGAGAAGTTAAAGCTGAATGAGGTTGTTAGCATGATTCTATCCGAGGAGGTTAGAAGGAAATCGTCCGAATCAGAAGGTTCAGGTTCAACCCTAAATTTTGAGCAGAGAGGCAGAAGCCAGAAGAAAGGAAACCAGAACAGGAATCGGTCGAAATCAGTGAAGAAGAGGCCGAGCTCGAAGGTTAGGTCTATCAAAGGAAAGTGTTGGAACTGCGGTCAGGAAGACCATATGTCTTCGGTCTGTAAAGCACCAAAGAAGGATGTGAGTGAGCAGGAGGCTCATATCGTGCAGGATGCCTTGATCCTTGCTATGGATAGCGATTCTAATTCTTAGGTCATCGACTCAGGAGCTTCTTTCCACGCCACTGCTAATAGGAAACTACTTCAGAACTATGTAGCAGGGGACTTTGGTAAAGTATACTTGGGGGACAATGAACCTTGCAATATTGTTGGAAAGGGCGACGTTCAGATACAAATAAAGGGCTCTAAGTGGAATTTGAAGAACGTGAGACACGTGTCGAAGCTGAAGAGGAATCTTGTTTCGGTGGGACAGCTTGGAGCAGAAGGCTACGTTTCGACATTCACCGGGGATTCGTGGAGAATCTCCAACGGCACGATGGTTGTTGCCCGAGGCAATAAAACGGGAACTCTCTACCTCACTTCACATGCGAGTGACACCCTCGCAATTGCAGCTGGCAAGGAGAGTACAGATCTGTGGCACAATAGGCTGGGACACATGAGTGAGAAGGGGATGAAAATTCTACATTCACAAGGAAAGCTAACCGGGATCGACGCCGTGGAAGTCGGAGTTTGTGAAGACTGTATCTTTGGGAAGCAGAAGAAGGTTAGTTTCCAGAGGATGGAAGGCCACCTAAGGCTCAGAAGCTAGAGTTAATTCATACAGATGTATGGGGCCCAGCCAGTGTGTCTTCTTTTAGCGGTTCGAGATACTACGTCACCTTTATCGACGATCACTCGAGGAAGGTGTGGGTTTACTTCATGAAGCACAAGTCAGAGGTGTTCAAAATCTTCAAGAAGTGGAAGGCCATGGTCGAGAACAAGACAGATCTGAAGGTTGAGATCAGATAATGGTGGAGAATATGAGCTGGAGGAGTTCAAGAGGTTTTGTGCTACGAATGAGATTCGCTTAGAGAGGACTACTCCTGGGACGTCGCAGCAGAACGGCATTGCAGAGAGGATGAACAGGACCTTGACAGAGCGTGCGCGGAGCATGCGATTACATGCAGGTCTGCCTAAGACATTTTGGGTGGATGCGGTGCATACGGCAGCATACCTTATTAATCACGGACCATCAGTTCCATTAGATTTTAGGATTCCAGAGGAGGTTTGGAGTGGAAAGAAGATAAATCTCTCATACTTGTGGGTATTTGGTTGCGTGGCTTATGTTCATATCAGTGACCATGTCAGGGACAAGCTAGAAGCTAAGTCACAGAAGTGCGCATTCATTGGATACGGCATTGATGAGTTCGGATATCGCCTTTGGGATGAGAAGAACAGGAAGATCATCAGGAGCTGGGATGTGATATTCAATGAGGAGGTGATGTACAAGGATAGGGACAATGCCAAGGATAGCCAAAGCAGTGAGAGCAGCACTACGGATACAGGCGGATCCGAGTACATGGATATAGAGGAACTTCCAGATAGGGATGATGATATTTGTTCTGACCGTAGAACGGAGGAGGCTCCAGGTGCAGGAGAAACTACCCAGGGCGTGAAGCCTAGGAGGTCATCCAGGGTACCCAAACCAAATCCCAGATATCTTTCATCTCTTGACTATTTATTGTTGACAGATAGCGGTGAGCCGGAAAGCTATGAAGAGGCGATGCAAGTGAGTGAATCTCAGCAGTGGGAGCATACGATGCAGGAGGAGATGGATTCTCTACTCACTAATGAGATATGGGAGTTAGCCCAGCTACCTGCATAGAAGAAAGCCATGCATAATAAATGGGTCTACCGGGTCAAGCAAGAGAGTGATGAAAGCAAGAGATTCAAGACCAGATTAGTAGTGAAAGGGTTTCAACAGCGGGAAGGAGTTGACTACACAGAGATTTTTCCCCTGTTGTGAAACTCACAACCATCAGAGTGGTGTTGAGTTTGGTAGCTGCAGAAGACCTCTTCCTTGAGCAGTAAGATGTGAAGACTGCCTTTCTTCATGGTGACTTGGATGAAGAAATCTACATGAAGCAGCCTGTTGGCTTCATTGAAGAAGGAAAGGAAGAGATGGTGTGCAAGCTCAAGAAGAGCTTATATGGTTTAAAACAGGCCCCGAGACAGTGGTATAAGAAGTTTGATAACTTGATGCAGAACAATAGCTATAGAAGATGCAATTCGAATCATTGCTGTTATTTCAAAAGGTTCGAGTCCAGCTTTATTATTTTGTTATTATATGTTGATGACATGTTGGTAGCAGGACCGTGTTTAGAGGAGGTAAACAGTTTGAAGAGGCAGCTAGCAAAGGAATTTGCAATGAAGGATCTGGGTGCAGCGAAGCAGATTCTAGGGATGCGAATCAGTAGGGATGAAGCTGAAGGGACATTGAGATTAAGCCAAGCTGAATACATTGAGAAGGTACTTCAGAGGTTCAACATGCAGAATGCTAAAGTTGTTAGCACACCCCTTAGAAATCAATTCAAGCTATTTGAGAAGCAATCGCCTAAGACAGATGCAGATAGAGAGCATATGAGCAGGGTGCCATATTCTTCGGCCATTGGGAGTCTCATGTACGCGATGGTTTGCACGAGGCCGGACATCGTCCATGCAGTGGGAGTTGTGAGCAGATTTGCAAGCAATCCAGGGAAGCAGCATTGGGAGACCGTGAAGTGGATAATGCGGTACTTGAGAGGGACAACAAATAAACCACTATGTTTCAGGAGGAAAGAATTGGTGCTGCAGGGATACGTGGATGCGGACTTCGCCGGTGATCATGATACGAGGCGAAGCACCACGGGGTATGTTTATACCTCGATAGCAGTGAGTTGGGTCTCACGTCTATAGAAGATTGTGACTTTGTCTACAACCGAGGCTGAGTATGTCGCGCTGACTAAAGCAAGCAAGGAGATGATCTGGTTGAACGGGTGCTTGGAAGAGTTGGATCTGAAGCAAGTGAGAGGAGTTCTTTATTGTGATAGCCAGAGCGCTATACATCTTGCCAAGAATCCAGTATATCATGCCAGAACGAAGCATATCGACGTAAAATACCATTTTATACGCTCGCTGATCGAGGACAGAAAGTTGCATTTAATAAAGATTTTAGGGAGTCAAAATCCGGCGGACATGTTGACGAAGGCAGTCACCATTGAGAAACTGGAGTTGTGCGCAACTTTAGTTGGTCTTCACGAGTAGAAGATGAAGGCGGAGCCACACTACGAGGATCGGCGAGATCGCCGGGATATTGTTGATTGAAGGAAGAATTTTTTAGGGAAAAGATACATGCGAAGAAGGGGAGAGTTCGGGGGAACTCATTGCAGGCACTTTGGTCTCCAAGTGGGAGATTGTTAATCTAAGGTGTAGACCCAAAGTTCGAGACAAGAGCTGGAATCAAAATGACAGAAAATCGAGAAGACAGATCCACGATCGACCGGGTCGGTCGACCGCGAACGTGCACAGGGGCTGGGAGAGCCTGGATCAGGTCGCGGTCGACCGACCCAGTCGACCGCCAAAACCCTGTAGGAAAACTGCTCTCGGGTTTTGCCATCGGTCGACCGCGCCGGTCGACCGCCAAACTCTCTGGAATCTGATCGGTCGACCGGGCCGGTCGACCGCGAGTAATTTTGGCAGTTTTCTGTTTTTTTTTTTGGGATTCTGTTTTAACCAGGATTCTATATATACCCCAAACGATTTTAGGGTTTGTACTACATCAAAAAAAGAGCTTTTTGACTGCAAAGAGAAAGAATCTCAGAGAGATTAATCCCTTGTTTTGAGAGCTTGTATTTTCTTCTTCAATTAATAAAAAGATTGTGTGGTGTGGCTCCCGAGGACGTAGGCACGTTGCCGAACCTCGTTAAATCTGTGTGTTCATCTCCTTTACTGTTTTTTGCAAGTTAGATCTTTATTTGTGGTTTTTATTCCTACTTTCCTACTTTCAACACAAGGTCCGGAAGGGCAAGGGTTCGATTGATTGTTTCGAATCCCCAACATAGAAATGCTCCCACAACTAAAAACCGAGTACCACCGATACTCATTGGTCGTAACTTCTCCTTCAACTACTTCTCAATCTTCTTGTTGAGTTTGAAGACATCATGATATGACCAATAGGGTTAAAATTGGACCACATCATGAATCAAAATTGGACCACATCATGAATCTCCAAACAAAATCCACCAAGAAAATGAGCAAAATTATGTTCCTCTAGTTCTAATATGCTACACCACAACATGAGATGATGGAGTTCTTCCGTGCAGTCCACAATGGACAACTCATTTTGCTTGAAATGATGCATCTTGTGATAAGTGTCATGCAAAGAGGTCTCTCGTAAGAATTTCTTCTTAAGTTCCTTCTTCATTTTCACCCAAGAGCTGATCTTGGGCTTGCCCAAATGTGCTCGTCTATTCTTGAGTTGCTCCCATCAAATAGAGGCATGCTTCTTAAGCTTGATAGCAACAAACTTAACTCTTCTGTGATCAAGTAGCTAAAACTCAAAGACTCATTCGATGGTGTTGATCCAATCTAAGAACTCATATGGCTGGATTCATTGTTCAAACTCTGGAATATCAATTTTGACATCAAATTCTCGATGATAATTTTCACCTCTTTGACTTTGATGATAAGAAATGCTTCTTCATCACTTGAAGCTCAGTTACGAGCATGGTGGAAGAGATTAGCCTCCTCGTCTACATACTAAAAGAGTCTTCCTCCAACATATATTGAGAACCATATTGAGAGGCAATGTCTTGTTGTGCAAGCTACACCTAAAGTTCCTGCACTTGTATTCTAATTCATCCAATTCAATGTCTCAAAGATCGTGCTCAGGAGTAGGAGTTGCTCCAATACTGATGTTGAGACATGATCATCAAAAGTTATGATACCACTTGATATCTGTACAGTATGGATGAGATGGATGAATGAATAATTTGGAAAGGAAGTTGATCACTCTAAGAACACAGATACCTTGGAACAAATGACGGATAGCAAGGTTAGCTGACCGATCTAGAGATACATTTATCACCCTCTAGGTAGATGTGATGATTCACCACTTCAAGGACCCCATCATAGAGATACAAATGAACACTCACATCAATGTAATCCACCAAAAACATATAGAGTAAGGATAAAAGTGCAAAACTTAATTTTAATCAAAACACAACATACATTTCTACTAGATTTCAAAACTATTTGTAGGCTTGAAACAACCCTTCAAGCATGGGAGATACATGAACCTAAAAATTAGTAAAAAGCACGTTGACTTAATTAATTAATGTAGAAAACTTAATAGACTTTCAACCGGTCCAGGTTCGACATCCAGTTGGTATGTCAATTATATCTTTCTGTACATAACTCCAAATAATAGGAGACTAATATAAGATAAAACTAGACATGAATATCAATCCAACACTTCAGTTCGAGTATCATTTGGAGTCCAGGGAAAGTCATGGCCAGAGCAATTAAGAATATGCACACAGTCCATCAAATCTGAATTTGCAATTTGAGCTCCATCAGGTCCATCTTGATAAACCTTATTGGATCATTAATTTTCAGATTGAAAAACAAAATGTAAAATTTCACCAAAGAAGAAGTGGAAAATCATGAAATCGTCAAGTAGTCTAGTTATGGCCATAGCAATTAAGGCCGTGCACAGAGTTCAGCGAATCTGAATTTGCAATTTCAGCTCCATCCAGGTCCATCTTGATAAACCGTATTGGATCATTAATTTTTAGAGTGAAAAACAAAAAAAAATGTAAAATTTCACCAAATAAGAAGTAGAAAATCATGAAATTGTCAGTTAGTCTAGTTGACTTTGTAGCAGCATTTTAAAAAACAAGAATCTCCAACCTCAAGAGTCCCAGACCTAGGAGCACATACTGGTACCAAAATTTCATACCTCAAAGGATTAGAGCCCAAAAATGTTTGCAGAGTCCAAGTCATCGCTAATAAGAATAATTCTTTTAGTCTGAAAAAAAAAGAAGAGAATCTCGCTTCTCCAAAATTTGACATAACTCTATGCACGTGATATAGTTTAATCAGTCAGCATGGCTTCAGAGTTTCCATTAAAGCCAGAGGTGATTAACTTGAAAGTTAAAGGAAGCTAAGGGCCTGTTTGTTTCGGCCAAAAAATGCAGAAAATAAAGGAAAATGGCCTTTGGGAAAACTGACGCAGGGTGAATTTGTTACTTCCCCTCACAATCGGATGTTTGCTTCGTAAAAAAGAAAAAAGAAAGCGAAGAAAAGTGCGGGTAATCTGACAGCTTTTTCGCCCTTCCATTTTCCGCTCAAAAACCCCTGATTACAACGGAAAACTCCTCTTTTCTCTCTCCCGTACAAAAATCGCCGATTGCTCTTCCCCTTCCATTCTCGTTCTGGTTACCCCTCTCTCCTGCTCCCGCCCCTTTCTCACGCTCCCGCCCTTCTCTCCCACCCGCCCGAATCAACCAAGAATTTCGACCTCCTCCTTCCCTCCCGCCTTCCAATCTAGGGCTCAGCCTATCTCCCGCTGCGGCCTCCCGTCCACCCACTCCCTCTTCGGCATCGACATCGCTGTCCTCGCCGACGACGCCCTGCTCCCCCTTGCCCTCCACCACCACACCTTCTACCCCCGAGTCGTCCACCTTTTGGGTCTGTTTGGATGGCATTTGCGCTGTCTGACACCGATTGAAACCCTAGCCTTCGAACAAAAGGGAAAACACGACAAGATCTTGGTTGATTTATGGAGGTACAATGCTAAAAATCAATTCTTTTGTATTTATTTAATTTTTTTTATGGCTTTCATTTATCGATTTCCTTCTTCCTTTGACGTCAGGTTTAAAATTTGTCTAAGTTTGGGTATTTTGACCACCATTTCCCACTATGATTTGCACAAACGATTTCAAATCCGTAGTTGTTGCTTGGCAGGTGTAGATATTGGAGATTATCTACTACGGTTCTCTGCTTTCTGCCACTAGGAAGGTAAAAATTTTTACTGGTGATTATTCTGTGTATTTTTCCAGTCTGCATGTCATGTATTGGAGGATCTATTTTAGTTTATATAATTTTATTTGGTTGTTTTTTGAGATTTTGGTATGCAGACATCTAATTATTATTTGAAATTTTTGATTGTAGAAATTATTAATAGCTTATCTAACTAGTCTTAATTTGATATGTATAATCCTTGCAACGTATATCTCATAGAAATTATTAATAGTATGAGCTTGTATCTTATCTGACTTGTTCTCATATGAAGTATTAGCTTGTATCTCCCAAAATAAAGCAAGCATAGATAATAAATTCAATATTGTAAGAGGATCAAGGTGAATGATTTCACCTTGATGGAATGAGAGTATCCTACATATTTCTAGTGCGACTTTTGTATTTTGATAAAATAGTTTGATCATCTGCAGATAGGAGAATTAAACAAACATTTCATAAATAATTATGATAATTTTCCTAAAAGATTTTGATCATTTGCATTTAATGTTGGTATTTGCTTTAATATGATGTTTGTATTTTAGATGGATGGTGATCTCGATGAAGAGACAGTAATTAATATGTGTTCGGGTGCTGCACTATCTGTCTTAGTTTTGGTTATGACCTTCATGAGGAGAATGCAAAGCAGACGTAGATCTATACGTGCAGGTCCTAGTGTTGAGAAAACAAAACAAAATCAAAATAGAAAACAACACTTGGATCGTATATATAATGGATTTAGTGATAGCTGTGTCAACTATGTTAGAATGCGTAGTGGTGCTTTTGTGAAGCTTGTAGGGATAATGAGGAGGAATGATTTATTGCGAGACTCAAGACATGTTACAGTGGAGGAGCAACTTGCTATGACTTTGAATATTTTGGGGCATAAAACTAAAAATCGAAGTATTGGTCACATTTTATTAGATCTGGTGAGACTGTGAGTAGGTATTTCAACAAAGTGTTAGAAGAAATTTGCCTCATACGATCACGCTTTTTAAGACAAGCACAGAATGAAGTTCCACAGGAGATCCTTAGCAACCCTCTATACTATCCTTATTTCAAGGTATTCTCTCTTTAATTTGTGATTATAAGCATGTTCATCTAATTTAATTAAAAATATTCAATAATAATTTTTTGTCCTCTAGGATTGTATTGGTATGATAGATGGGACACATGTTGATGCTATGCTACCTGCTAATCTTCAACCACGATTTCGTGGTCGAAAAGGTGTTACACAAAATGTTTTAGCGGCTTGTACCCCAAACAAGTTATTCACTTACGTATTAGCTGGATGGGAAGGTTCTTCAAATGACTTTAGAGTCCTTCAAGATGCATTGTCTAGGCCATAACCTCATGGTTTGAAAGTATATGATGGTAATTTCATCAATTCTTCAATTTTGTTTTAATTACTTCAATTAATAAATGATATTCAATGAAATGACAAAAAATTCTACTAAACACTTTCACATCATATAAATTGTAGGAAAATATTACTTGTGTGATGCGGGATACACGACCATGCCGGGTTTTATTTCCCCATATCGTGGTGTTCGTTACCATTTGAAGGAACAAATAGGAAGAACACCTAAAAATAGAAGGGAATTGTTCAATCTTAGACATTCTTCTTTAAGGTCTAAGATCGAATCTACATTTAGTTGTTTGAAGAATCGTTTCAAAATTCTTACCGCAAAGCCTCATTACCCTTTCCGCGCACAAGTGGATATCGTATTAGCTTGTGCAGTTCTTCACAATTATATTACAATTAGATATGCAGCCAAAGTTTATAACAGTAATATATTGGCGAGGCAATATATTGCAGCCAACATTGCTATTATAAAATTCATGGCGGGGCAGATAATGAAGTAAATAGCCTTTTCTGAGCACATTTATTAGTTGTGTGCATTCCATATTCATTTCCAGCAACTGTCTTTTTTCAGTTGTGTGCTTTCCATCTGTTTCTTGGCCTTATATTCAATTATGGATTTCTAGCCTTGGTTTCAGTTGTGTGCTTGCTAATTGTTGCTTGTCCTTCGGTTTCAGTCCTATGCTTTCCCAGTTGATGCTTCAGCCTTGGTTTCAGTTGTTTTACCTCATGTGATTTCAAATGTGTGCTTGCTAATTGATGCTTGTCCTTTGGTTTCAGTCCTATGCTTTCCCAGTTGTTGCTCCAGCCTTGGTTTCAGTTGTGTGCTTGCATGTGATTTTAGTTGTGTGCTTGCTAAGTGTTGCTTGTCCTTTGGTTTCAGTCCTATGCTTTCCCAGTTGTTGTTTCAGCCTTGGTTTCAGTTGTGTGCTTGCATGTGATTTCAGTTATGTGCCATTTTGTGGTTTCAGTGTTGTTGGTTAGCAGTTTGATTATCTGAATATTGGCCCATGTGATTCAGTTGTGTTGTGTTGGCAAGCAGTCTGAATTTGCAGCAAATGTTCAGTTGTGTTGCTTGGGAAATTGATTGAAATGGTTGTTATGTAATTGGGAATTTGCAACCAATGTTCAGCATGCTGGTTTCAGCCTTGCTCTCGGCCTTGATTTCAGCTATCTAAGTGTTTGAGTACAGTTGAGCGCTTGCCTTATTCATTTCCAGCAAATGTTTTGTTTTGTTGGCTATTGGGCTGGTTTCAATTGTTTGCTTGCCATTTGGTTTGAATTGTTGGCTTCGCCCCAAGTTTCATATGTGTGCTTGCATGTGGTTTCCGTTGTGTGCTTAATTTCTTTTGGTACCAGTTTTGTTCCAACTTGTTTGAATTTCCAGCATACGTTCCATTGCTTAGTGTGTTGGTGTATACTTGGTTTCCAGGATGCGTTTGCCAGCTGATACTCTGTAGTATTGGCCCTTGGACTTCAGTCTGTGCTTACTTGTCTTAATTTTCAGCAATATTTTGGTTGTGTGCAGCTAATGAATCAGTTGTGATGTGTTGGTTAGCTATGTGACAGTTTGGCAAGCTTTGTGCTGACTATTTGTGCATTACATGTTGGTTTCAGCCTTGGTCTGGTTTCCTTTGTGCTGACTATTTGTGCATTACATGCTGGTTTCATCCTTGGTCTTGGCCTTGCGTTCAGCCAAGTGTGTTTCCAGCCATTGTTGGTCTTTGGTCTTGTTGCAGTTCTTTGGTTTCATGTTGATGCTTGGCCTTGCGTTCAGCCTTGGTTTGGTTTCCTTTGTGCTGACTATTTGTGCATTACATGCTGGTTTCAGCCTTGGTCTTGGCATTGCGTTCAGCCAAGTGTGTTTCCAGCCATTGTTGGTCTTTGGTCTTGTTGCAGTTCTTTGGTTTCATGTTGATGCTTGGCCTTTGTTTTAATTTTTTGCATGGTTCAACCTGCTCTCGGCCTTGGTTTCAGCTCCTGGTTAGCCTTTGGTTGGTATGCATATTTTGTGTTATGATGATGAGTTATTTTTTAGATATGCAGCCAAAGTTTATAGCAGCAATATATTGGCGAGGCGATATATTGCAGCCAACATTGCTATTTATAAACTTCATGGCGAGGTAGATAATGAAAAAAGAGCCTTTTCTGAGCACAAAATATATTGCAGCCAACATTGCTTTGGGTTCAGTTTTGTGCTAATCTGTTATTCATCATTTGATTCAATTGTGATCATAAGATAATTGATTTTGTTCACAATTTCCATGTTTATATGCACAACTATGATGATGAGTGGTAATCTTACCATGGTGACCACAATCAAGTTTTCTTGATTTTTTAGTTTGAACCAAACACTAGAAAATGAGGGAATCTATTCACAATTCAATTATTTTCTTCTTTTTTCAAGTTGAACCAAACTAAGAAAAATGGTGGAAAGTACTTTCACTCCATATTTTTTGGCGAAACAAACACAAGAAACATTTTTCAGGAAAGTGAAGGAAACACTAGAAAGTGAAGGAAAGTGGCCTTTGGAAAGTGAAGGAAACGAACCAAACAGGCCCAAATATATTTAAATGGATTATAACTTATATGAAAGTGGGAAATAGCGATTTTACATGCAAGGCCAAAAGCGAGACTTTCCTATAACGCCTCCTAGCAGAAACCTCAATTCGAAAAATCCAGGTTGCACACTAAGCTATGCGAATTTGAATTTTTTTGAAAGAAATGAGGCGAGCTAAATCTTAGTGAGAACATTTCACATTAGAGTTTCTACATATCTATCAAAATAATAATAATCCTCAAAATAGTGAATTATAAATTTTGTGCCTGTGATTCTGAGATTACAAAACTATTGCATAAAAGAATAATTTCTAGTATTTTTGAGAAAGGATGCAATACTTTAAAATTATCTCTTATTCTGTCATGAATTTCTGAATCAAGCGAATGCAATTGAGATAATTATTAGAAAAATGGAATATAAAAATTCGTATAAAGCAAGAAATTACTGTTCTCAAATTGATAGTCAAAAGTCAAAATCTCAAATCTCAATGAGTTATTGATATAGTTGTAAGAATCACATAATAGGTAACACTAAGGCTATGAATTATAACTGGTAGCATGGAAATGCCAAAAGGTATCGTATAACAAATATTTTCTGAGAATAGAATGCACCTAACATGTTATAGGCCGCTAGTCACGTCACAAATGCCCAAAAGGGCCACATCACAAATGTCCAAAAGGGCCACATAAAGGTGCAATCACCAAATGAAAGACACAAACACATTACTCCATAGTAAACATTTTAGGGTTTTGAAAACATTGAGAATAACTTGTAAAATTGCTTGATTTCAAAAAGATATCACTTGTCAATTTCTTGATTTCGAAAACACGTCACTCATTAAATTGCTTAAATTCAAAAAGATGTCACTTGTCAATTGCTTGATTTCGAAAACACGTCACTCATTAAATTGCTTGATTTTGAAAACACATCATTTGTGCCAAAAAATATTGGTACAATTTGTTCAAAAAATCATAAACACTTTCAAATCAGGTAAACGAGTGTAAAACTCATCTTCTCAATTAAACAGTTTATGAAAATTATTTTATTTATTTTTATTTTTAATACCAAATCACATAAAATCTCTTGAATTTGTCAAGCTGTTGAAACACATTAAAAATATTTTTTTCTTCAACGGCTTTCAAATAAAGCAATATTCACATTTATTTGATATCACATGAGAACCAAAATCACTTATCGTATGCTATAGAAAATCACAATTACACTTCATATCTCATAAGAAATTAAAATAACATTATTAGAAAGGCCAAAATAGAATAGCTCAGATCACAATTCAATTTATATACATGAAAAAAATAGAGAAATTGTTTCTTGAGCCCAAGATCAATCACGTATATAATACTCATGTAATTTATACTTTAAAAATACTAATGAAAAATGGAACTTACCTCTAAACTGTAAGAGCCTCTAAAATTTGATGCCCCTCAAATCAACAAAGTTTAGTTATATAAAATTATAAGGTTAATATCCAAGTAATAGATATATATACTAATAACTTCATAATCTAGGTCCAACTAGGATCAAATAATATTTAAGACCCATAAAAAGGGTTCGCATAGGCTTATTACTAATTGTAGCAGTTTATCATAATTTCTATAACTCTTTTTTACAAACTTTTTGACCTAATTACAATTTATGGCAAGAATAGGGGCTACAGATAATTATCAAGGCCCAAAAATAACTTTATCTTACTCAACAAGAGGCAGTCGGGCCAAGCTCTGGGCTCGAGCCGTCTCATAAGCCAGGCAAGGAGCCTGTCGGGACGGCTGAGGGTGCTATGCCCTACCAAAATCTGGGGCAGGTGAAGTCGCCGAGGAGCCAAAGGGCTTCTGCTCTTTCCGCCACTGTTGTACCAATCAAAGGCAGGTCCGCGTAGGTTGCCGACGAATAACCGGACCATCAAGGGTTCGTTGTCGGAGATCAAACCCACATGAGACTTGAAGTAAATCAAGTGCTTAGTGGGCAAACCTCCTCTGTCGAACGGTGTGAAGTTGATTACGTTGAACTTTAGCGGATACGGAATCGACTCCCAGTCTCTAGGATAAGGACATGGGATGCCTGTCTTCTTTACCTCTTGAGCAGACATCAAAGCATTAATCTTGCTCTCAAGGTCTTTCATCTTCACATCTTTGCCTATATCTCTCTTTTAGCAATTTTGAGGAGGAACAATGGGACCACCCCCCAGTGTTGGTGTTGTTGATGGGGTCACCCCCAGTGTTGGTATTATTATTGGAGCCACCCCCAGCATCTTTGTCGTTGGGAGGGGTATCGGCATTGATATTCTCCTCCACTTCTGGGTCACTATCTACCTGACTGGTAGTGTTGCGATGACTGGATTCATCATGCTTATTTGATAACTCTTGGAGTTGTTAGGTATATAAATCCTTGACCCGTTGTACGACCATTTTCATCTCGATTTTAAAATCTTCCTTCTGTATGGCCAAGGCCTTTTGAAGGAGTTGAGCCATCTGCTCAGTAGTGATCATGAATGATTCTTGATTTCGTCTCGTACTAGATACTGTATTGTTTGAAGCGATTGCAGAGTTTGTATCTAATGCTTCATCATCTGAGGAATGCCCTCTCCTCGGTCTAAGATAGTCCTGGACTGCAGCCAAGTGAGACGACGAGATGCCCCGGGCGAAGGATCGGGACTGGAACATCGGGTTGACTTCCCCTTGTTAGCCATGTTGATAGTGACCTCCAGGAATTCGTCAGCTTGACTGTTTGATCTTCTTTTGTGGAAGCGCCTTGGTTTGGGTTTGGACGCTTCAGTGGAGATTCTTTCGAATACCGAGACCCTTTGTGGAGCGGTCTTGGGGTAGCTATATTCTGATAATACTATCCTGATTAATCTCTCACAAGGATAACAGTGAGAGTCTGATCATGGAGTACTTCTCTTTCAAGATTTGTTCATACCCCCAGTCCGATAGTACAACTCATCGGCGTTGTGTCCGAAATAACCTATTGGTTGTTTACTTAATTTTTTAGGTATAACGATGTTTTCTATCAGACACGTTCTCTTTTAAATAGGTAACTCCTTGATGGTGTTCACAGGAGTCACACGTCTGGAATCACATCCTCATGAGGGTGAAACCCTAACGGGCTCCTAATTCTTGGCACACACCCCCAAGCGGGTGGTTTCAGGAATCAATTTATTAGGAGAGCGTGTATAACCCCCAGTCTGAATAGTTGCTCGAGAATTTTTCAGCGGACCCAAGTGTTCCTTAATAGGAGCTTTGCCTCAATCTTCATGTAGAGGACCAATGTGATCCTTCAACGGAATCCTAAACTTGGAGAGATCCATGCTACCGTAGGGCTTCATCGGAGGTGCGAGAGCAAGAGGAACGGGATTGGAAGTTGACTAAAGCTGGGAGGCAGCTTTGGAGCTAGAATTCAGTGCGAGACATGACTGACGTCTCTTCCCAAGTGGAGGCATCTTGGCTGTTTTCGGTGCCGTTCTTGGTGTTATTTTGACCTTTGGCACCTAAACTTGCTTGGATTTTGGTGATTCTTTGACCATCTCTTCCTTTTGTAATTCTTGTGCCTTTTGCACAAGGCTTCTTGCATGCTTAAGAAGTGCATGGCGCTTCTGGATGCACTCCTTAAGAGTAGAATGGGCTCGTTTGACACGAACCTATTTGTTAGTCGGCGGTTGGGAGGAGGAACTCATTGCTTGCTGTGGTGAAGGCTTAGTTATTTGGTGTCTTCTGAATTCTAAATCCGCTTGGTAGCGGAGTACGTGCACCTGCTCCAGAGCTTTGGCGAATTGACGGGTAAGATGTTGGCGCCGTCTCTGATGAAATCTTATTAAAAAATAGGTTTCTGGGTGGTTAACAAGCAAAAAACAGCTTTTCTGGGAGTGAGACACCACTGGTGTCTTGCCCCCATTGGCCGTGACATCGTTGGCGTGTTTTGATTGTTTTGCCTCTAATTCTCCCGTCCGATCTCAAAACAATGTGATTCAAAATGTATTAGAAAGTTGGAGAAGAGATCTACAACCTCCTCTGGGTGAAACACACATGAAGTGAATGAGACATGAGTAGCGTTTCATTTTTCATGGGTGAAATGAAACTCCCGATCAAGTTGTTTCTTCGCTATTTTGTCGTCCCATTGACTCGTATGTTTCGTCAACTCGCTTCATGCACTTGTTAGCTTCCTCGTGGCATCAAATAAGCCTCGTTGACTTGGACAATGATGTCCTCACTCATTCTAGGAATTCCTAGCGGACTCTATACATGAATCCTAAGAAACTCTATCCTAGCTCTATGACTCGACACAGGATGATCCTAAGGATATTGGAACTAGAGCTCTGATACCAACTGTGACATCCCTGGATTCACACAAGGCTATAGTCCAAGGTGAATCCAAGGATGTCAAACTTGTCATGCACCTACACAGTGCATTAACAGGTTTTACCAATCACAGTAATATCCTCTAGTGGAAAAAAAAGAAGTGTAGGTACAAAACAAGCAAAAGAATATGCTAGTAGTGCAATGAACATGATAAATATAGAAGAGATAGCCAAATAATAATATCATGTCTCAAATAAACAAAATAAAGTATAACTAAAATGGAAACAGGTATAATATGTATCAATACATCGAGTCAAATGAAGTATCACTAAGGCACTCGGCCTTTACAAAAATG
>BQKN01000044.1:1543876-1593845 GCA_022839385.1 Asparagus kiusianus
ATATATATATTTATCAAATAATGATACTCTTGTAAGATTCTCATAATATCATGTGGATTTAATGTCCTTACTCAATCGTTCTGTGACAATAGGTTTTATCTCCCCTATTTCGGATGATGCATCCAGATGATCGTACAGAAGAATGTAGGCATATCAGCCCAACCTAAAAACACCATGATCATCTTCGAGTATTGGTACTACCGAGGTCTCATTATGGGAAAACGTCGAAATACTCCTAGTGTGGTACAACTGATGTCTCATTACGGGATAAACGTCCACACCGAGTATCC
This sequence comes from Asparagus kiusianus, assembly GCA_022839385.1. Lineage (NCBI taxonomy): Eukaryota > Viridiplantae > Streptophyta > Magnoliopsida > Asparagales > Asparagaceae > Asparagus > Asparagus kiusianus. The sequence continues at coordinate 1,544,167 of BQKN01000044.1, forward strand.
ACAACTGATGAATTATGTATTATGTGTTATTCCAACACTATCCACATAAACATGTGTTAAGCATCTTAAGTACTCGTGTGTGCTTAAACAACATGTGTATTCAAACATTCGCACATGTGTCTTGATGCGCGGATCCAAAACTCGTGTTCACGATCACCTCATGTGTAAAAATAAATAGCAAACAATGTATTATAAAACATATATAACTTTTATCTCGAGTGTAATTAACTCCCCACTTGTCATAATCCCCTTCGGGATACTCATACATGTGCTACGACACTATTCATATATGTTCATGACTGTACATGTGTCAAAATGTGGCTCGAACCCCATGATCCTATCTCAAAATGGCGCAAACATATCCTAGAAACAAAATCTGGCATATGTTGGTTGACCGCCCTTAGGACTCCGGTCAATCGGGAAGCGGACGTGCACCAGGTGCATAAACAGGAATCTACCAGTCGATCGCCCCTAGGGAGCCGGTCGACCGACCAGAGAGAAATCTGTTCTCTCAGGCTTTCAATATGCAGAATTTAAAATCCATCACAGCTTGTATTTTATCATCATAAATTCTATGACATGATTAAAACTTGATTTTCAAATATAAGAAATTATCCCCATGAGTATTTAAACTCTTGATTTAACCTAATCAAGCTTAGCATCCCAAATAATCAAAAATCTCACATGAACGGTTATCGACATAAAAAAACATAAATAAGCTTACATGAAACATAGAACAAATATAAATTTATTTATTCACGTTTACAAAACTTACTTATATAAAACCTAGGGTTTAATCATCCTTAATTAACATGTAAACTCATTGAATCCCAAATCTAGGGTTTAAGCATGATTAAAACATAATAAACAAGATACAAATAAAGTTTTAAACAAACCTAATGATCGTGATCACGTTTCTATTATAAACAACAAGTAAAACATGTAGATCTAATATCGGGTTAAGATTTTATATCAAAAATATACTTTTTTATCATGTTAAAAATTAGATTTAAGCATCAAAATAACTATTTTACTTCATAAACACATGTTTTACGCTATGGGCAATGTTTGGATGCAGATGATCTTGCCTCAACATTGTGTCGGACTCCTAGACACTTGCACAAGACTTCCCCTCTGCCAAATGTCATAATTCCTCGCCTTTCCTTCAACAAACACCCTGAGATCTCTCCTAAAACTCACAATTAGGGTTAGGGTTGGAGGAGGAAGGTAGCTGGTGTTAATCTCACGTGAAACAGGTTTAAAAGAGCTTTAAACGAGTATATATACTTAGGTATACTCCTAGGTTTGGTATAAACAAAACCTACCCAAAACAGGGACAAACCTGGCATCTGCACGCCCAGCGGTCGACCGGCCTCATGTCGGCGGTCGACCGGACAAAGTTTGGCCTGCACGCAAGCTGGGGTTTGGTAGTTTGACCGTAACTTTCTCACCCGACATTAGAATGAGGTAATTTAAGATTTATTAGAAAGATTTTGAAGATACCTATAACTTTTATCTTTTGAGTTTTTCTAGATTCAAACTGCATCAGTGTCTAAAATATATAAACTCTTAACTGGTCATTTTTCTAGATTTCTCTTTGTGCTTGTTTTATGCATTTGTACTCATATATTCACAAATATACATTAAATTAATCTCAAATTAATTTTTATCATACTTAAACATTAAAATGTATTATTTTTCACCATATAACATATTTATTATTATTTATCCCAAAAAATTAAAATATTCGGTGTTTTACATTCTTCCCCTGGAAGAATTTTGTCTCCGAAATTCCGCATTCGTATCTTAGAGATTAATAATACCATAAAAGCATGTTGAGAGGATAATCCAGACAAGAAAACCCTCACATATACATCTCCTACCATTAATCTTTAGATATAAAATATAGCAATATTTACACTTAAAATCTAGAATGCAAATACTCCAACTTAACCCCTAATTGAACGAAACTAGTATGCAGGGCGAAAAATCCAAACAAGGAAACCCACCCCCCCCCCCCATATATATACCATGTGTTCCGAATAATTAGGAGCTAAGTGTTAATACTCTCATTCTAGCGTTAAATATAAATATGAACATATAAATAATCATGATCATCAATTAAAATCAATCAATTTACCTACTCAAATAGGTGCAGGTAGTCGCGACGCATATCATCTTCGCGCTCCCAAGAAACCTCTTTAGCTCCTTCCTGGTTCCATTGAATCTTAACTAACGGTATCAGTTTGTTTCTAAGCTTCTCGTCCTCCTTAGCAAGAAGGCAAACATGAATCTCTATCATAGACAAATCTGTCTGAATCTCAAATTCTGGTGCATCAATCACCTTGTGCTACTCCTCATCGTGCAAACACTTCTTAAGTATCAAAACATGAAAGACATTGTGTCTACTCGACATCGGTCTTGGAAGATCTAGCCGATATGAAATGGCTCCAAAACATTCAACTGTCATGAACGGACTAATATACATCGGAGCAAAGTTTCCCCGTCTACTAAATCACTAAACTCTTTTCATCAGCGATATTTTAATAAGGCATTGTTCCCCATCTGGAACCCTAACGATCATCGTCTCTGATCTGCGTAATTTTTCTGATGACTATGCACTGTAAGAATGCACTCCTAAATCTCTGCTACCTTCTCTATAGTCTGTCTTACAAGTTCTGGTCCAAACAATAAGATGTCATCTAGTCCTGCCCAACAAATAGGCAATCTACAAGGCTTCTCGTACAGTGCCTCGTACGGTGCCATGCCAATAGTCACTTGATAACTGTTGTTATAAACAAGGTCAATCAATGAGATGTGATCCTCCCAACTACCCTGGAAATCAATAACACACGCTCGCAATATATGCTCCAATACTTGGTTGACTCTCTTTGTCTGTCCGTCTGTCTACGGGTGGAACACACTAGAATACGACAATTGGCTACCGAAAGAATTCTAAAAGCTCCTCCAGAAATGTCTCTTTAGATCCTTGTACCTTTTTATTGTGCCTGGATGCACTATGTACCTGGTACGATGCGTCTCAACTTTTGTGAAATATAAGCCAATATTCTTTGGGTTTGCATCAAATCACCTCCTAGACCTGCTAACTACACATCTGTATAGATGACAAATGTCTTATCACTACTGAAATAACCATTACCGACGTTGTCCTAAAAAATCTAACATCGGATAGTCAAAATTAGTATTTGCTGAACTTAGCGTATAACTGATGCTCTCGTAATGTCCATAATGCCAAACGAAGATGCTACTCATGTTCTACCTCTGATCGCGAATAGATAAGGATGTTGTTGATAAAACGACCATAAACTAGTCCAAATATAGATGGAAAACCTGGTTCACCAAATCCATAAATACAATGAGTGCATTGGTTAGCCCAAATGGCATGTCAAAAAACTTGAAAGACACATATCAAGTCAGAAAGATGGTTTTGGGAATATCCACTTCCTATACTCACAACTTGTAAGCGTCTAAAAATACTTATAGATATCCAAATACAGCTCAAGACAAAGAGGAGATAATGAATGCCATTATCTAAGTCATAAAGGATCATCCAAAGCCAAAGGAAGCAAGAGGATCTGTAAATCAACACAAAATAATGTGAATTCATAGAACTATGCAAACTGCAGCATGTGAGAGCGACAGTGTTTGCTGCCGCGCATAGGCACGACAGTGCTTGCTGTCGCGTATAGGCGCGACAGTAGTTAGTGTCACACAAGCCATGGGGAAGTTGCCGCGCAATTCTAAAACAGTTATACGATGATATTTAAAGTCCACGTCGTGCCATGATAAAAAGGAGACGTGTGCTGACGTGGACAAGTGGTTAAAGGTTGTGGAAGAGCGGTTGCAAGATCGTGCGGATGTGGCTGTAACTGTCCCTTTGGCCATGACAGTGTTGACTGTTGCCCCCAAAGGGACATCGTAACCATCCCTTTGGCCGTGACAACGGCAACTTCTGTGCCCAAAGGGGCAGTTGCTGATCGGTTTTTTTTTCAGTTATCATCCAAGGAGGCTATAAATACCCCTTTGAGACATCATTAACACGAAGCTAAGTAGAAGAGAGCAGATTAGAGAAGATAAACTTAGGCATTTGGCGAATTTTGAGTAAGTGAGAGAGTTTTGATTCCTCAAAAACACTTTCAAGAATCTTTCGTTAATTCCTAGAGATTTAAACCTTGACTTAATCTTTGGAAGAGTGGACATCTTACACCGATAAGATATTCGCTACAAATTCTAACTTTGATAAATAAAGAAAGAATCCCCAAAGCCTTCATGATTTAATCAGAATCTTGTGAATCGGTGGTCCATGGGCTAACGCACCCTCGGCACAGGCAAAGTTCTCACAAAAGCAGAAATCGATAAACGATTTTTGTGTTATTTCCTAGAAAGTTCTAATTTTCTCTTTTTTTCATTGTAATTCGTTGTAAGCGACTGAAGTTTTAATGGATTCAACAATAAAATCAACTTTTGACAAAAACAAACTGGCAACCACAGTGGGAGCTAACGGTCTCACTGACGAGACCGTCGTGTCGCAGCCGATCAAGATTGTGATCAATGAAGAGATCGAATATGAGTTCGATCAGGCAAAATTTGAGGAGTATCTATTATCCTCATCCTCAAAATATTCCTCGCCTCATAAGTGCAGGAAGATTTCATCTTCTAAGAAGGTTTTTCAATCTTCAACTTCGATGAAGACCACATGTGAAGACTCTTGCCTAGTCGTTGCTAAGGACTCTACTTGCAACATGTCTGCTCCAAATGACCCTTCCCCAATTAAGGCATCATTGAATCAAAACTAACCGGTACTGGCAAAGAGGGCTCGTCAGAGACAACGTCAGCGCTGTGCTCATCAATTGGCCAAGCCTTTAGAACAAACCGATGGGGTTTGCTACTATGCGGACCTAGAGTCGAGGAAACAACGAGCGAACCAGTTGCCTCAACAGCAAACCACTCACATTTCTACACAACTCACGACAGAGGAATGGACACTCGTCAAAAGGGCTCGTTCGACCCTCAAAGAACGCATACAAAAGTGTCGTGCAAACGCTGCTCATATCCGTGCCCCTCGTCAACGAATTCAAGAATGGAAGAAAGAAATGGTGTCTGAAGAATCACCAAAGAATTACAAAGTTTGGATACCCAAAACCGAACATGCACAAAAATTGGATCGAGGAGATTCATCCCTCAACCACAGCAATCCATACTACCGTAGCAAGTCTTTCAATTGTGGTAGTACACACTGCTGCGGCAAGTTCTTTAACTGCGGTAGTCACAATTGCCGCGGCACTTCTTCCAACCACAGCAGTCTCAACTACCGCGGCACACCATTCGACCACGACGCTCACCCCTGCCGCAACCAAGAGCAAGTTCATAAAACCATTCCTTCGGCCCCATCAACGTCCGCTCCGGGTCCGTCTACCACATCCATTTTTGCGGTGTCACCAGTGAAACCCTGGGTTAGTCTAGACTTGTAAAAATTCAAGATTACGATGACAGATCGCCTCAACTTCTCATCTGACGATCGAGGCAAAGCTCCGGTTAAAGAACGCTTGGGTCCGATGAATGAACCCCAAGTGAATCCTCATGATGGGGTCGTAAGTATCCTCCGATCAGAACAAAACAAGATCAAAACGAGAAAATACCATTTCACTCTCGTTTAGGGTCCGTGAAGACTCCACGTCTGCAAAGGGGTGGATTTAAGTATTCAACCTTGGATCGCTCAGAGGCAACGACAAGTCGTCATGTGCATGTCAACAAGGTTCAAAAACAGAAGATAGGTTGCTCGAATCATGGTAATGATGAGCTGTACTATCAAACTAATAAGTCACGAAAAAGGGTTACTCAAGAAACAGAGTCTAATTGTGCGTGTGAGAGGCTCATTAAAGTAGTATTGTCGGAATGCGGTTGTTCCAAAGTTGAATCACCAAGAATTTTCGTGTTTCAGAGACTTTCCACTGAGATGTCAAAACCCAAAATGAGGCGTTTTAAGAAGAAGAAACCCATTGTGCAAGAAGATGAGCTTCCAGAGGTCACTATCAATATGACCGACAAAGGAAAGCGACATTCAGTCAACCTTGACCCTGATTTCTCTCCAGGAGGGAGAGTTGAGCAAGGTCTTTCTCAAAGAATGTCACGGCTCCAACGAAGAGCAAGTCGACGTCGAGATTATAGGAAAATGCATGAAGGGTTATCTTCAGATGAGGAACTATCAGATACTTGTTCTGTAGTTACCTCAGATGATACAATATCCAGTGTTGGACAAGCCAGAGAATCATTTGCAATTACACCAGATCAACTAGCTCAGATATTGCAGGAAGCGTTAGCTAAACAACGTGAAAAAATCAGAGCTGAAATCAAGACTGAGATGGAGTTGACAATGCAACAGATGAGGGATTTGCAAGTGCAACAACATCAACAACAGCCGGAATCAAGTCAAAAGACTAAATCTAGCAGGCGTGATGGTATACCAGTGCGTATAACTGAAGTTGATAGTGACCATGAGGTGGATGAAACCATCTTCGCTGATCCTCCTCCTAATAAGGATAATTCAGAGAGCAGCCCGGTTAATTCGTCTACTCAACCTCCTCAAATCTACTTGAAGAAGAATACAGAAGAGGACAAGAAGATGCAAGATCTTGAGAGCAAAGTCAATGCTCTGATGACAGCCCAGGAAGTAAAGAAAACAGGCATCCCGTGCCCGTACCCGAGGGAGTGGGATTTAATTCCTTATCCCTCAAAGTTTAATTTAATTAACTTTACTCCTTTTGATGGCAGGGGTTCACCTACACAACATCTAATCTATTTTAAATCTCATCTTGATGCGATCTCCGGAAATAAAGCTTTGATGGTATGGTCATTTGTAAGGACCCTTCGTGGGCCTGCCTTCGATTGGTACCGCCGTCTTAAGCCGGGGAGTATCAACAGCTGGGATGATATGGAAGGATTGTTCCTTATCAAGTTCTTTGACGACGACACTGAAGTCTTCATTGGCACCTTGCTAGACGAGAAACAGAAAGATGGGGAGTCAGTTGATATTTTCGTCAAGCAAATCCGAAACAAAGCGGTGAACTGTCGGGATCCACTCACGGAGGAGTTCATTCTTCAGACATGTCATAATAACTTATCTTTAGACGTGCTAGAAGTCATGGGGGTTGTGCCTTCTAAAACATGGAAGGAATTAAAAGTGAGGGATGAACAAGCCGAAAGATTCCTCAAAAGGAAGAAGCTTGAGAGAGGTCAACTGCCAGCCAACTCTCAAAAGCAGAATTTTAACTCCCTGGGTAGAGGAAAGGGGCCTACAACTGTTGTTGATGCTCATCAGACATCACAGCAATCACAACAACAACCATAACAGTCGTTCTTCCAATTAGCACAACATTAGAATCAGCAGCCTCCGAGACAGCCTAAGACTTCGGAACCCAGATTCCCGAAAGAATATTCTTTCAAAGATGATGAGGTGCCAGTCATCTTTAAGTATCTTTTGGATAACAATAAGATCAAACTTCAACCTGTCACGAACCAAGAAGAAGCAAAGAAGACTAACGACCCGAAATATTGTGCATACCACAGAATGGTCCACCATCCCACCAAAGCATGTTATGTCTTAAAAGACAAAATACAAACATTGATCGATGTTGGTATCGTGACACCGAAACCAAAAGAGAAGAAAGTATATGTAAATGCAGTATCTATTAGCTTTGGCTCAGTTCCTTTATCCTGGTTCCAACTCGAACCAGAATCAAAGGTTAAAATGCAAACTATCAATGATGATCCTCATGGACAGCACCAAAAAGGACTTATGTCACATGCAACTCCAAATGACAAAATCCTCTGGGTTCATCCTGATTTGCTTAAAGATGAACAGTGGACGACATCCGTGTCCAAGAAGAAAATGAAAGGTAAGGGAAAAGAGAAGTCTTGTTACGGAGCCTCGGCAATTCCCGAAGAGAATGATGAAGAAATCCTCTACCGCTTTCTGAAGAGGAACAGGAATCTTTCGCTATTAGGAGCGGAAATGAATACCGTATTAATTTCCCAAGCGCATCCGAGCAATTAGCTGAGCAAGGGGTGGTAAAAGCTATACCTTCTAAGACCTTGACAGAGCTGGGGGTGGTTACAACTCCACCCGTAGCAACCGAGAAACCTCATAAAGCAGCTAAACAAAAGGAGAAAGAATCTCAACACAGAGAAGTTCAAATTTCGAAGCAGTCTCGTTTCAATTGACCGATTGGGGGGGATAAACCGGAAAGTTCAAATTCTCAATATCGCTTCGACGTCATGACCCAATTAGCCAATATCCAGCAAGGATCACGCTGTATGAGTTGATGTGCCTTTCAAAGGATACTAGAGAAGCTTTACAAGAAGCATTGGCTGATTCTTAGGTATTTCTCACTCAGGTTAAGCCAACCCCTGAAGAGCCTGAGTCATCGGTTCAGCATTGCAACTTAGCAGCCACGAAATTCCCTTGCATTTCTTTCACCAAAGAAGATATGCAAGTCAAGAATTCGAAGCATGATAGGCCTTTATATTTCACTGGATATATTGGCTCAAGCGTTGTCAACTTGATTCAGGTCGATCCGGGTTTCGTTGTCAGCATCATACCACTTCGATTGATGTACCACCTCGGAATTCTCGCTAATAAGCTAGCCTCCACAGGAACCATTATCTACGGATTCAATACTAGTGGGTCTAGACCATTGGGAAAAATTCGGGTGAAGTGTCAACTCGGAGACTTGAAGTCAGAGATCACTTGTTATGTGATAGATGTAGAGACTTCTTATAATTTACTGTTAGGTTGCCCATGGATCCATAATAATCTTATAGTGCCCTCCACCCTCCATCAGTGTCTGAAATATGTTGACACTAACAACGAGGTCAAAACGGTGGTCACGGATAAGCAACCATTTAAGGGGTTAGAAAATTATTTTACTGTCTCCCTTCTTTATAGTGCCGAATTCGATACTGAACCATCTACTCACGACACGGACAACGAAGAAGAAGATGATATCGAAGCTGGGCTTGATTATAGTGAAGATCTTGTATTAAATGATATTGAATCTCTTATAATCAATCTGGACGGTGGCGAATCGTCGGATGAAAGTTGTAACTGGCAACTTGCCGATGAAATAATAAATGATGATTTAGAGTACTCGCGTTGTCTTGATAATATAATGCAAAAATTGTATGACAGCCCTGACCTACACATGCCACTTCGTTCGTCTTGCACGATGACGAAGTACATCCAAGATTCATCTGGAATAACTGTAATCCTACCTACGAAGACAAGGGGTGAAAAAGAAATAATTTTTAGAAAAGGGAAGTCATCACCAACCCCCGATCTCTTCTTGGAAACCAATTCAGATGATGAAGAGCCTGGACGGTATTGCTCCAGGTATAGTTCACAAGCAAGCGACTATATGAGAAAGCAAGGATATGACCTTACGCGCGGAGAAGGTCTCCGTTTTGGTCAAGGTGTCAGGGTTCCACCCCGTCCTACCTATGTACTGAAAGGAAGACCTCATAATTACTACAGGTATAGAAGGGATCTGGGTTATGTCTCGTCATCTGATGACAAATGTTGCTGGCAAATCATCAACCAGCTAACAAATAAAAGTGGATATTCATCCGATTCTTTAAGTTGGGATTCTGACAATAGTATCGAAGAAATGTTCAAAGGATTAATGTCGAACATGACCACAGTTGATTCTTCTACTACTAAAGAAGATGATCAATTACTCACTTGGGAAGATCCCTGGATACATTACATGAATATTCAATATGGCGATCGATTCGAACAAAGAGAACCTCCTACTGAAGATAGAGTAATCCATATTAATATGGGTGACGAAATCAATCTGAAACCTATATTTATTAGCAATGATCTTCCATCGGATGAGAAAGAGAAACTAATCGTTCTCATTAGAGAGTATATCGACGTTGATTGGAATTATGAAGATATGCCGGGACTTGATTCAAATATGGCGATGCACAGCCTTAACATTAAACCGGATGTCAAACCTGTCAAACAACAACAAAGAGAAGAACAACATCCTGATTGGTTGGCCAATATCGTTCCAGTACTTAAAAAGAACAGAAAAATCAGGATCTGTATTAACTTCAGAGATCTAAATACCGCCTGTCCTAAAGACGACTTTTCGTTACCAATTATAGATGTCATTATTGACAACACATGTGGATTTGAGAGAATGTCATTTATGGATGGATTTTCTGGATATAATCAAATCAAGATGCATTCGTATGATGAAAAACATATTGCATTCAGAACACCCCTTGGTGTCTTCTGTTATACTGTTATGCCTTTTGGTTTGAAGAACGCTGGTGCTACATACCAACGAGCGATGACGAAAATCTTTCAGGAACATCTTCGGAAGACCGTCGAATGCTATGTTGATGATTTGGTTATTAAAAGTTGTGATAAGAATAACCACATTAACGATCTGAAGACGATGTTCGATCTTATGAGGAGTCATCAATTGAAGATGAGCCCGACTAAGTCCTTCCTTAGAATGTCTAGCAGTTAATTTCTTGGATTCGTTATCACTACAAAATGTATTCATATCGATCCTGATAAAGTGAAGGCGATACATGAATTGTAACCCTCGAGAAATCTTAAAGAACTCAGAGGGCTGCAAGGTCGATTGGCGTATATCCGTCGGTTCATATCGAATATTTCTAGAAAATGTCAGCCGTTCTCTAAACTCATAAAGAAAGGCGTGTCATTCATTTGGGATGAGGCTTGTCAAAAATCATTCGAGGATATCAAAACATATCTAACGAATCCACCTATTCTCGTTGCACCGAAATCGGGCAGACCGTTTTTGATTTATGTCAAAGCAACGAGCCATTCGTTAAGTGCACTGCTTGCACAAGATGATGATAACGATCACGAGCAAGCTGTGTATTATCTAAGTCGTACACTGGTAGGAGCTGAATCTCACTATCCGATGATCGAGAGAGAATGTCTCGCCTTGGTATTCGCGATCCAAAAAATGTGACATTATTTAGTTGGACAGACAATTTATGTCATTTCCAACGTAAACCATATTCGAGTGTTCATGACTCAACCGGCCTCTATGAATTGGCATTTAGCCAGGTAGGCCTTTCTCTTATCTCAATATGATTTGCATTTTAAACAGCAAAAATCAGTTAAAGGACAAGCCATTTGTGACCTTTTGACGGTAAGCCCTACAAAAGACTTAGCCGAATTGTACGATGATCTGCCAGATGAAACTCATGAAGTCAAAACCACATCACATCAGCAAGTATGGCAATTATACTTCGATGGAACTTCCCGAGCAACTAACGTATCAAGCACACCCGGATGTTCTAAAATTTCCTCAGGAGTGGGGGTCGTTTTAGTTTCCCCGTAAAAACACATATTGCCCAGAGCATACACGTTGACCGAACCATGTTCTAATAATATGGCGGAGTACAATACATTAATAATTTGACTTAATTTTGCTAAAGAACTGGGAGTCGAATACCTCGAAGCGTTTGGTGATTCTCAACTGGTAGTCAATCAGATACGAGGAGAGTACGAGGTCAGAAATCAAGATCTGATTCCATACCACCAGGCAGCCATTGATATGGTAAGCTCGTTTGAGAAATTTTCCATCGAGTACATTCTACATCTCCAAAATGCATATGCAGATGCATTGGGAGTGTTATCAGTATCTTTGGCACAGCCTCCCGAGACAGAACAATTACAGTGAGAACTCACTAACTCATTGTTCCAATCTACGACTTGATTGTCAAAGAAGCACACTCAACGAGAGTTAAACCCAAAGTTCGAGATTAGTGTTTCCCTATCATCGATTATGTCCTACATTGTATCTTACCTGAAGATGTATAAGAAAGGGGTTCAATTCAGCGAAGAGCACTGAGATTTTACTATAACGCTACGACACAAAATTGTATCAACGTTCGTATGATGGTCTATTACTCCGTTGTCTATCTAATAGAGAGGTGGAAGAGGCACTCAACGAGGCACACGATGGAACATGCGGTGCACATCAACCCGGTCCCAAACTCTGCGACCGACTTAGAAGAATGGGATATTACTGGCTAACCATGGTAAAGGACGCAGTTGATTACGCACGACGGTGTCATGCATGTCAAGTTCATGCAAATTATATACACCAGCCTCCGGATCATTTGCACCCATCAGCGACATCATGGCCATTCGAAACATGGGGAACGGACATTGTAGGTCCTATTTTCTCGCCTTCAGTCAAAGGTGATCGTTTCATTCTGACGATCACCGATTACTTCTCAAAATGGGCCGAAGCAGTCCCACTTAAAGAAGTAAAGACGAGTGATGTTATTAAGTTCATTAAACATCATATCATATATCGATATGGTGTCCCAAGATGAATAGTGCATGATAATGGCCCTCAATTAGTCAGCAACGTATTCATCAAATTCTGCAGCAAATTCAGAATTCAGGATGTTTCATCGACTGCTTATAATCTTACAGCTAACGGATTAGCTGAAGCTTTCAATAAGACTATTATCAAGATTTTAGCAAAACTTGTAAAAGTCAATAAGCAAGACTGAGACGACAAACTTAGTGAAGCTCTGTGGGCTTATCATACTACTATCCGTACGCTAACTGGAACAACCTCATATTCTTTAGTATATGGGTGTGAAGCTGTTCTCCCTTTAGAAATACAAATTCCCTCTTTTCGCATCGCTCTCGCTACGGGAATGACGATAGAAGAATAACATCAAAAACGCCTCGAAGAGTTAGAGATGTTAGATGAAAAACGCTTGGAAGCTCAGCAACAAATTAAATTTTACCAAGTTAGAATTTCTTGGGCTTTTGATAAAAAAGTCTAACAACGAAGCTTCAAGGAAGGAGACCTGGTTCTTGCCGTTCGGAGACCCATGATTCTAAATTCCAAGAAGAAAGAAAAATTCCAGCCCAAATGGGAAGGACCGTTTGTAATAGAAACAGTCTATTCAAACTGTGCATATCGCTTGATCACTCAAGACGACAACAAACTAATGATGCCGATAAATAGGAAGTTCCTGAAGAAATACTACCCTTAGTATGTTTAGGATAACCTATTTAAAACAGGAAGTTCCTAGATAATCCTGTATAAGATATTTTTAGGATAACCCGAGATCAGTTGATTGGGTTTTATGATGAGAACTGATCATTTGAATAATTCATTCTTAATTGTTATGAAAATGATTAAGATTCTTTCACGGTGGTTATCTAATTATTTCCAAAATAATTAAGAACTTCCCACTGTGACTTTCCAAACATTTTGTGAGATGAGATTCAATGACAAAAGATAATTGATCTTTCCTCACAAAACCCCTATAGTGCAATTGTGGGGGGGTTCGATGATTCACAACACCGCAGCATAAAATCCCTCACCGATCGGATTAATCGACGGTGGGTCCACCAAAATCCGTCATGGGTTAAAATCCTTCATACTCCCATTGTATCTAATTTTTAACACTCCCAATGTTAAAATTGTGATACAGAATTAAAAAAAGAGTTCAATTTACTGATCCATAGCAATCACTAAATCCTTTTACTTGACACCAAAAATACCGCCGAGCGATGTGTACAAGTCAACATTCTCATCGTTACTTGTACCCCGCTCCTATTTCTTATTTGGTCAGACCTTCTTACAGTTAGGACCAAAGCTAAAATCCCCTCTTGATTTCTTTCATGAATGAGAGGTTCACTTTCAAAACTGAGACTCCTTTTCGACAAACGAAAGGGCTTTAATTCCATTTAAACAATTTAGTCTTTTGAAGGTAGAATTATCTTAACTCCCATTTGGTCAAACCTTACTACAGTTAGGATCAAAATCAAAATCTCCTCTCGATTCATTCCACGAACGAAAGGTCCACTTTCAAGTTGAGTAATCTAACCTTATGACAGTTAGGATTATTCAAACCCATCCAGATTCTCTAAGTGGAAATCCTACTTTAAGTCTCTTTTGCACCAGGAGATAGAATATAAAATTCTTCCTCTCCGATTTTGGGTTCATCTCTACTAACAAACAAGAGACTAGGAGATAGAATATAAAATTTTTCCTCTCCAATTTTGGGTTCATCTCTACCAACAAACAAGAGACCAGGAGATAGAATATAAAATTCTTCCTCTCCGATTTTAGGTTCATCTCTACCAACAAACAAGAGACCAGGAGATAGAATATAAAATTCTTCTTCTCCGATTTTAGGTTCATATCTACCAACAAACAAGAGACTAGGAGATAGAATATCAAATTCTTCCTCTCTGATTCTGAGTTCATTTTTCTATCAAGAAAATATAACCTGCTTACATTTTAAAATCCATACTGCTCACGCATGATGGATGTTATCTCAATCTCGTATTAGAGATAAGCCTATATCTAACACATATAGCCTACATATTCAATATTGTAGTGCAAAGCCTAAAAGAGTTTAATTCTTTTAGCCTAACGTTATATGTGAAATGGATCTAGATAATTCACATACTAGCCCAACTCAAACGGTAGTCGGTAAAGGCATATCAAATCCGTTGATGACTGAGGATTTGCCAAAAATCCTATAAGTATTATGGTTATTTACTTTAAACAAGAATGAGTAATCATAATAAAATTTTAATAAGCAAAAGATTTCATGGTATTCATCAGAAGCATTCAAATAAAACTATAAAGGAAAATAAAAATGTATTCCCAAAATTACAACAGCTTATAATGACAAATTTGATCTTCAAGTTTGGAAAGCTCTGCTGTATAAGCTCAGCTATCAAGTTAGCTTTAAAAGTTTCTTCGTCAACACTTTGAAGTTTGGCGGCTTCTTGTTCTTTTTCGGCGAGTATCTTGTCCTGAAGATTCAGTTGCTGAAACAGGTTCTCCTCAACTTGAGTTACTTCCGCCAGATCAGATTCCAAAATCTCCTAAGCATCCTCAGCCTTCACAAGTTGCTCCTTCAAGCGGGCTATCTCGGCTCGACCCGACTCTAAATCCCGATACAGGTCAATCTTGGTTTGTGTCTTCTTGGCAACGCTCACCCTGATTTAACTAATGCGGGCTCTTAACTTTTGAAGCTCGGATTCGGCTGATTTTCGAGAATCACGCCACGCCTGTAGCCTCAAGTCTATTCGAGAAGCAATATAAGAAGGCGCGTCATTGGCACGAAGACCCTTCAAGTGTTCGATGTTTTATTTGAGGTCGACTAAGTAAGCTTCAATCGAATCGACTAATTCAGCATATCCGTCTTTTCTAATTCCTAATACATGGCGGTCGAGAGATCTCCTAAAATACTCGAAAGGTGATCCTTTGAGGATGATTCGATCAACCATAGTATTTAAGAAAGAGATGAAACTTTGAAGATCAGAGAAAATGATAGCTTTATCCAGGTCTTCGTCTGCTAATAAGGCTTGAATATGGTCAGACAAGGATGAAGAAGCTGCAAAGAGAACAAATAAAATAAGTATAAAATATATACGCTCGTACATGGCAATGAACGGAAATATATCAAGTTTACTGGAAGATTCCACAACTTGGTTACCTTGGCTTGTCCATGTTGTAGTGGGCTCTACAACAACCGGAATTTGTCCAGGAATAACACTTGTTGGTAGACTCGCCATATCAGACAGCTGTTCAGTTGCAGCTTCTGAAGGCTTCGGATCCAAATCGACAAACCCCTTAGAAGTGGACTCTACAAATAGATAAGCATGGATAAATATTCCAAAGGCGTGAATCAAAATACAAAACATATTAAAGATAGGACATACCAGGTTGAGCGGAGGTTGGGTTAACTTGCTCTTCTATGGCTGACTTCAACACTTCAACTTTGTGAGCAAGTGGAGATGGATCAGACATAACAACAGGCTCAGCTTCAACAATGTTGTAAGTGAGGGGAGCACTAGTTGATGGTTCGATTTCAGATGAAGGACCTATTAAAAGCAAGAAACCAAAACCTTCAGGTTGATCGGATGCACCAATGATAGTAGATGCATCAACTTCAATAGTTGGTCCTACAATTGAAATTCTTGCTAAGATAAGAAGAACAAAAAGTCAACTGAAGGTTTAAGTTCAGAAGTACATACCCTCTGATGGACCTACTTCAGTTGAACCAACTTTAATAGCTGGTCCTGCAGTAGCAGTCGGGGTTTTATCAGACAACAGATCAAAGATACGTTGATGGTCATCCTCGGAGAAATCGTGATTGAAATTATGTTCGTTAAAGTCTTCGATCTCCACGACATGAGTAATTTCTTATTCTCCTGACTCATCTACAGGAATATCTACAGAACAGAAAGACTCATCAGTATATACGTAGAGGTAGGAATGAACCAAAACGAATAAAACTAGAAATTACCTCCAACGACAGCTGTGGGATCAGCAACGTTACTACTCGCGTCTACCTCCTTTAGTTCAACTAAAAGAAGATAAAGTGCACATGTGAGCAGAAGAGGTACATGTTTTGATTCACTTATTTCTTGGAATTTCCCTCCAAATGAGAAAACACTTATACCTGTGTCGGCGGTTGGCGAGGTCGATGTAGTGACGGGAGGAACAGTGACGTCTACACCTACGGGCTCATCACTCATTGCTTTATGCACTTGTTGAGTAAAATTTGATTCATCAATGTTCATTAAGCCAGGAGAGGAGGGTTCGGCCACAATTTCTCCTTCTTCTTCTTGATCCCCTGCAAAAGAAAAAAAGGAAGAAATAAAATTTTATGTTTGAAAATAAAACAACGAAAGAGAGATGGCCATCTGACAGTCATCCTATTGGAAGATGACAAAGGAATATTCTTTTCCTTCATTTGTATTAGCTTCAAAGGAGCATCTAGTGATTTGGGCGAAGAAACACGACGAGTTCTGTGGGCTACAGGAGAAGGAGGAATATTAGCTTCTGCTTCACCTTCGGTCTCATCCTCTTCATCAGACGTTTCAAATTCATCACTCTCATCTGAATCAGCTATCTGCTTTTCTTTACGGGAAGATGTGGTAGGCCCTTTTCCTCTTTTAGAAGGTATAACTCTTCGGACTACAGCTTCTGCTTCTAGTTCAGAAATTTGCTTCTTCTTAACGGGCATGTTGGCGGCTAATAACCATCGGTAATATAGAAAAGTCATTTGAAGTTTGGGTTCAGCAACGGGCAAGCTAAAATTAGCCTCGGTACAACCGATGACATTCCAAAACCAAGCCCGCACTCCATCGATGAGACCTCCACAAGTTGTTAGCCATTTGTTTGGATTCCCGACATATAACTGATCGTAGCCAAATTGTCGTGCAAATCTGCAAGGAAGGTAGGGTTCGATTCTGCAAATATTTTTGACCGAAAAACTGTGTAACCCGGTCGGATGTTCATGAGCCAATAAAAACCGCCCATGTTGAGAGAAGTCCTATTAGTCCCAGGCATTTCCTCATCAGTAAGCATGTCATTATATGCGCCAGAAAATCGAGGGAAACATTTATAAAACTCCCAACATTTAGCGTTCTTGAACTGTCTCACCACATCAAGCCATTGTCAGGAAGGACTCAACCATTTACATCCTTCTAAAAGCTATAATAGAGGAATTTCTGGATTAGAAGCTTCGGGAGCCGACATTATATCGGTTCGGTGGAGGACCAACCACGCCATTAAATATGTATATAGTAATTTATTTCTTGACATAGGAATTTTACTTGAAGGCTAGGCGTCTACTTTTGTGAAGGTGTTGGCTAAGTTGCGTAGGCCGCTATGGATATCAGCAATCATGTCTGAGAGCAAAGATAATTCACCTCTGACGGTTAATTGAATAGCAGGAAACAAAACTTCAAGAGGGAGAGCATCCGAAGACTGGTGTGGTACTACACACTTCTTTAACCATATGGCTAAATAGCCGGCGAGAAGGGTCTCAGGTTTCATCTTTTTCGTGGCTTGCCACAAGAAGGTCCTGAATTTCGTGCCGCTCTAAAAAGTACCTTCAGATGATCCAGTTGTGTAAGACTGAGCGTTGATCTTCACGATCAGCTTATTAACATTAGAGGGGGTCAGTGTAGGCAACTCACAAACTGCTTCACCAGTTGGACTTTCAAGATTTCGGAATAAGTAATCAGCGAATTGCTTTAAACTGATCTGAGCAGCTTTCTTTCTCTTCACCTTAATCCTTGCTATCGCCGTTTGATAATGACAAGTCAATTCCCAGATAATGTTGTAAACCACAGGACCCATTTTCTTCATTCTCAGAAGTTGACGGTTGGAGGGAAAGTATTCTTGGTACGGAATATTCCCCATTGGTAATCCTGATACTTTCATCATCTCGTGGAGTGGAAGTCCTAATTCCCCATATTTAGTGAAGAACGTGTTCGTTTCCGGATTATAAGACTCAAATAAAGCGAGAAAATGATCCATGCTTATCGGAAGACCATACATACTAGCTCGAATTAGGATATCTAATCCTATGTTAGCTAATTCTTGACCCCAGCGTCCGAGCACATAATTGGTCATCCTGGACCACCATTTGTCTGCAAGCAAATGAACCCAACCAAAACATCTAAACTTCTTGAGGGGAAATTCTCTACCAATTCGAGCAAGTCGATTCTTTACTGTGTTGGCCCTTATCATCAATTCGTTTTGGGGTGCACTATCTGGTCCAAGTACCCCTGGGTGAAGACCACGAATTGTATATCGACCACTAGAACCAGGAGACACTCCCCTTTGGAAAGAGAGCGCTTTTTCCCAATATTGAAGAGGATGATGAGTTATCTTTTAACGTATGAAATGAGACATTAGGGGGCCCGAGCCTCTTCGGGAAGGGAGAGAGCCTTATCCACGTAGAGCTCCGTATACGAACCAACGCTTGGGTCATGGGTGCCCGAGCTAGACGCAGCCGAATCAATGCCTGAGGGAAGCATTTGATTCCCAAAGAAGGACGTGGGCGTACCTTCGGAATCTATCGTCAGAATTGCTCTAAGAGCAATAGCTGTGGCCAAAGCCAGACCCCCGGACCCCCCTACCTTTGCTATTAACAGAGATAGAGCTCTTGCATAAAATAAAGAGAGAACTCGACATTACTTAGTAATATCTCAAACATAGATGGGTAGATAGCCAAAAAGATACAAGAAATGATAGGTAAAAAGAGAAGTAGAAAAAACAAAATAAGGCTACTTTGAATCTGAAAATCCATGTATTTTTTCATTTTCCTACTTATTCTGTCACTACTCTTCTCGGCTGGAATCCACAATGGGCTGGTGTGAACGGATAGATTGCTACTCTTCTGACTTATAGCCATGATAGACTGAACACCCGCCCCATCATCAAAGTAAAGGAGCCTTAACATCCTTACCGATAAACTCATAATGGATGCATTCATGATCCTCTGTTAAATGCCACGACATCTTCCTAGAAATGATTAAATTCCGTAATTACAAAAATGAGTAGTGTCGGGGAAACGGAGGAAGAAACAGAAAGTCCCCATTATACTCCTTCAACCAAGCTTCGAGACCATAGCAGAGGGTGTCAGAATCTTCAACTGAATCCCCGAACAAATAATCAGGCTTCCTTAGTGGTTCGGTAGAGTCTCGAATAGGTGTTAGAGGGGAGTCGGTCAGTAATTGACGCAACGTACGACGGCTTCCCTCATGAATTAGTTCAGGAATAATATCAGCGCAGTCCTCATTAAACTGACGGGCCCCTCTAATCAGAAAATTACCATCAAAAGAAGCCTGAAGAGTACTACTTTGACCGGTGTTTTCTCCATCAGCAAAAGGAACAGAAGGAAAGTGGAATGCAAACAAAGTTGGGATACAATTGAATAAAGAGAGGCTAAAGAACAGAACTTTCGTTCTTAGTAACCGCGGCAGTGTCCATTGCCGCGCGTTACAGCGACAGTGGCAACTGTCGCGCGTTACCGCGGCAATGTCTACTGTCGCGCTTAGCCGTGGCAGTGCCAGCTACCGCGGCAACTGAGCAATGACTGTTGGCTTTGAAAAATCACAAGTTTAACAAAACTCGTGTTTTTGTTGTGGTACATGTCTTGATCAAACAAGATATGTATCTTTGTAGTATCAATACTCTCGAAGGAGGACGTCAACTCTTCCCGGATGACTCTCAAAGGAGACAAACGAGGATATGAATGCAAATTATGAATTTGAATGAAGAAAAAGCACAAGAAGCTTACCCCCAAAGGAAGAAGCAGCGGCCTCAACCTCTTCTGACGCTTGGGCCACTGATTTGCCCTTGGGAACACGAGCCTTTTTCGGAGACATGATGAAACTGATCCAAATGACAAGAAATTAGGGTTGCGGGTGAAATCTCAAGCACAAAAAGGTAAAACGAATCTATTAGAGAGGATATGGGTTTGGTTTTACCATAAATCAAAGGTGAACCAAGCCTGAGGGATGAGAGAACCGAAGAAGATGTTCGAATATGAGAAAATCACCCGAACAAACCCTAACTTTCCTCGAACAAAAATTGACAAACTTCGAAGAGATGGGGAGGAGAAGAGTCAAAGAATGCTTTTATAGGTGTTTGGGTAGAGTTTCAAACTCAGAGGAGCGGGAAAGAATGACCCGAAAAGGCCTAACGATTGAGTTATAAACCCGACTGGATACCCCTGCGTGCGGCAGTCGATGCTGACGCGCTCACGCGCAGCAGTCGATGCTGACGCGCATTAGCGTGGCAGTCGATGCTGACACACATGAGCGTGACAGTCAATGCTAATGCGCAAAGGTGCCGTGCGCACACAGTGATTCCATGGGTATTTGTATACGTACATTTCCTATTGTATTTGGAATGCATTCCCGAGAACTCCAACGAGTATATGAGTATAAACTGCATCTCCTTGAATCTCCCAATGGATACATGAGGTTAAACTAATTCTTGAACACCCCGATGAGTATATGAGTATAAACTGCATCTCCTTGAACCTTCCAACGGGTATACGAGGTTAAACTATTTCCCAAAAACTCCAAGGAGTATACGAATTTAAACTGATTCTCCACACTCCAACACCTTAAGAGCTTAAACTGTGTAGACTCCAATCAACATATGATTATAAACTATATTCGTATGAAGGCCGATACAGGGATAATCAATTCAATATCAGGCTAAGTTCACAAATCAAAACATCAGTTTCAGTTCATGATTTCGACAACGGTCAAGCGATAAACGCAGCACCAGAAGAATTTTAGCTATTCTACAAAGCACTGGGTAGACTAAAAGATGAAGAAGTCAAGAGTTGAAGCTATTCACAGATCCTTCTACACGATCTCCTTAATTAAATACTGAAGGGATTGCAAATAAGACCTGTCTTATCCAAAGTATCTCAAACTCCTCTATAAAAGAATGAATCTGAGAAACTTTGGAGGGAGTATCTGTAGGCGTCTAAAAATACTAATAGATCTCTAAATACAGCTCAAGACAAAGGGGAGATAATGAATGTCATTATCTAAGTCATAAAGGATCATCCAAAGCCAAAGGAAGCAAGAGGATCTATAAATCAACACAAAACAATGTGAATTCATAGAACTATGCAACCTACAGCGTGTGGGCGCGGCAGTGTTTGCTGTCGTGCATAGGCACGGCAGTGCTTGCTGGCACGCATAGGCGCGACAGTAGTTTGTTGTTAAACCCTAGAGGGGGGTGATTAGGGTCTTATGCTAATCTAATCCGTTTTAAAAGCTAATTAAAACTATGTATGTAGGAAAATTTGCAATGAAGAGAATAAAAGAAAATTGAATTGAATTCCTTTAATCTCAGTTACAATTCGATTACAAAAGAGAAGAAAACGAATTTGGTTTTCTCCTTTGTTTAAAACTGGGTTCTTCACGGTGGCGATGGAGTGCCTCCCTCGAATGCTCGCGTCGAGTTTGCTCTCCGTTGACGATCCGGCGTCTTGATTCACTGGAACGATACCTTCTCCTCAGGATTTGACGTTGTGGAGAACTTGCAAAGCAAGTTTTAAACTCTGGACGAGTTGATAACTCTGAATGAGTTTTGAAGAACTCTGTAAAAGAGTTGTTTTGAACCGAAAGTTCGGTTAATAAGCCAAGGATCAAAGCCTCTTGATCTCGGTTGCTGAAGAATGCTTCCAGATCCGATGATTGAAGAAGCTCTTGTTGCCGATCTCTGGATCCGAGAATGCTCCAAAGCTCCTGTGGCTCACCTAGAAACTCCAACCGACCGAACCCAAGAAGCCCACCCTTAACTCAGTTGAGTTTACCCCTATTTATAGGGGATTAGGGGGGTGTAACCGCCCCTTAAATCTCTCCTAAGTGGGGTGTAACCGCCCCCAAATCGTGGGAAGTGGTTTTAGAACCGTTCAGCTCATGTTGAATGAGTCAAACGCCCACGTTGGCGTTCAGGACCCTAACTTCGCCTCTTAGAATTGAGACGCGAGGTTGGGTGTTGGCTGAACACCAATGAACGCGAGGGTCGCTCGCGTTTGATTTGTTGTAACGCGGGTTTCGACCCTAGCGTTTTGATGTTGTAACTCGGGTTTCGACCCTGGCGTTTTGATGTTATAACGCGGGTTTCGACCCTGGCGTTTTGATGTTATAACGCGGGTTTCGACCCTGGCGTTTTGATGTTGTAACGCGGGTTCGACCCTGGCGTTTTGATGTTGTAACGCGGGTTCGACCCTGGCGTTTTACTGTTGACATACGGGGAGGACCTCCGCGTTTTGCCTTAAAGAGATTATTACCAAGTAATCTCTTTTTGTCATAGCATTGCAAAGATCATTGTCTTGTAATCTTCATCTTGGCTCCTTAAGAATATGAGAGTCGTCAGATTGTAACTCCCGATGTTGATTGTGAAGGCTGTTGATTAGAGCTTTCATCAGTTGTCGTGAAGGTCGTCAGATTGTAACCTTCAACGATCTATGTGAAAGTCTTCAAATTATAGCCTTCTGGAAGTCGTCAGATTGTAACTTCCATCACCGGTGTTTGATGGGGGATAAGCTATCTATTGTGATTTTCAGACAGCCTACAAACTAATTAATAAGTTATCCTAGCAAGTATGAAATATAACAAAAACATAAGCTAGGATAAGCAATATGAACAATAAGATATATCCTAGATGATGAAATATATATGCAAGGATATATATAAAC
Source organism: Asparagus kiusianus (assembly GCA_022839385.1). Classification (NCBI taxonomy): domain Eukaryota; kingdom Viridiplantae; phylum Streptophyta; class Magnoliopsida; order Asparagales; family Asparagaceae; genus Asparagus; species Asparagus kiusianus. Next base: position 1,567,258 of record BQKN01000044.1, read on the forward strand.
TAACACAAGATGATATATCCTACCAAAGAGATATACAATATGATATATGCAAGGATATGTAAACTAACATAAGGGTAAACAACATGAACTAGATAGTGGATGATATAAATAAAGAGCTATGGACAATGGCGAAAAGAAATATAAACAAAAGCTTAAGTGCGCCAAAGCAAACTCAAACACATAATATGATCACGGAGTTCGGACCTTCCGTCCTACGTCTCCGCTCCCCTCTCCCGGGGAGAAATCCACTATCACAACCGGGTTTTCTACGCTCACCCGAATAACGTTTACAACCACACTATGTCGGTTTTCAACGCTCACCGATCAACATTCACTCCTCACACTCGGTTTTCTAGTTCACCGAAAACTTCACAACAACACACTCAAAGTAACAATAAATGATTTGTTCTCTAATACAAGGCGAGAACTCAATTAAGCACAACTCAATGTTATAATCTCTCACAACCCTAATATACTATGTATGTAAATACTCAAAGCTCAAGTGGGTGCGTGTGTAAACAGTAAGTAAATCAAAATCAAACTAAACTCAATACAAATACTAGCTTATGGAAATATAAATCAAACTTATAAATAGCTAGATATGACTTTAGAGATTCTTCTCTGAATAACAAAATGGAGAGATGAAGATTGAAGCCCAAAACAAGCAGATGATCTCCTCCACTTGTGAAAACTTCTTCACAAACAAAACAGACACTAAAACACACTTAAACCCTTTGTTTAAAACTTGTTTAAAAACACTTCTTGAATGCTTGTTGAGAACTGAGATCAAAGGGGTATTTATAGCCTCCCAAAAACCTCAGCCAAAACCCTAAGCAAAAGACAAAAAAACCCCACAAAATCGAAAATGAGATTCTGTACAATATAGCCGTTGGACTGAACGGCGGTCGACCGTGAAAAACTCGTGGTCGACCGCGAGCCAGCTCGGAAACGAAGAAAACGATCAGATACTTTGGCGGTCGACCGTGGCGGTCGACCGTGAGAAAATTCAAGTTGACGGTCGACCGTGACGGTCGACCGTGAAAGTTTCTATTGGCTCCGCAGGCTAAAACCAAAAGCGCGATCGACCGTGGTGGTCAACCGTGGACTGATATATGAAATGAAGTTCTGAAAACTATTTTTTGATTTTAAAACACTGTTTAAAAATATCATATAAATTCCAAAAAATATAAAACTTTGGGGAATAATTGTAGACATGATAATAAACATGCTACAATGACTGGTTTCCAAAAAGGACTTCCCAAATGAAAAATATCATCATTTTACAAAATAGGCCAAAACATGAAAAAGTAAACATGTGAATTTTGACATTTTGGCTAAACCATGTTTTGAAACTTTGTACAATGATTATGTAGACTTAATAAAATATGTATATAATAATTGTTAAGTCCAAAATCTAAGAATACAATATTTTTACAAATACAATAGAAAATGAAACATATGAGTATGTATATGAAAATATATTTGTTTCTTATCTAAGTAGTTAAACCAAATCACAATAATAAATATGAAATATGTAATTTCATATTTATAAACATAAAAACCAAAACTTGTGTTGTATATATATATGACTACATATATATACAAAGAAATCAATAAAATGTGTGTGTATATGATATTGAGCTTAGAGTATATAACACACATAATATAAAACCTAAACTAGATTACCCAAGCCGATCTTGATCTTCATTGTAGCTCAACTTGGTACACTATGTGGATAAAGCTGAACTTGGATCATGAACTTGAATTGTATAAGCTTCACTCCACAATTCCGCCAACCTCCGTTTAATATCGTCGTTGAAGCGCTATTCCATCCATCCTCCAACTCGTTGTTTGCCTAAAATAAATACGAAAACACAAACACTAGGCAAATAACATTAGAAATAAATTGTTTGTTAAACATCATCAAAACAAGAAGGCCAACAATCTCCCTCTTTTTGATGATAACAAACAATTTACAAAAGGATATATGCATGAAAGGAAATGAATATACAATGTATAATATATCATGCATATAAATAAGAAAGAATATCCTTACAATATTTCTCCCCCTTTGACAACATCAAAAAGGGGACAAAAGAATTAAGAGAGCGAAAGCTCCCCCTATCAATATGCATGGGTGAGTATAAAATAAATATAGGGATTGCTCCCTCTATCAAAATGCCTTAATGAATATATGCAATGAATGCTAAGGCATACATATGTGAACAAGCAAGAAACATGCTAAACAGAACTCACATACAAGAAGACAATTAGAACACATATAAATATGTTAATTATGAAAGAAGTGTCTCATTACACAAACATAAAACATAGTGTATAAAAAATAGTTTAATGAAAGCAAAGGAATGAGGAAAACATGAGAACCATGAAAAAAGTTTTCAAGTGAAAACAAATCACTCAAATGAAATTATAAATCAAGATTTGAGTCCAAAAACAATGTTTAATCAAAAAAATAGAATTTTCTTTGTATAACTTGATCAAACCACTCATAGAATACATTATAAAGTACGAATAGATGATCCATGAGCACAAACATATAAATATCATCATATAAGTGAAATATAATGAATTCAAAGCAACAAGTCAAAATAAAATCTTTGATAAAAAAATTTCAAGAGAGACAACAATATATCAAGCTCTTAAGCTTGTTCCAACCCATATAATCATTTTAGCATTCGGTAAACAATATTTGGGAATAAACACCCAATAAATCCAGAGGGTTATATAAACGTAGTCCTCTCATCAAAACAAGATCAATAATCATGAAAACAAAAAAGATTTGATCAAAAAAAATTTGTTTTCATAACAAAAGGATTTTAAGACATAATTTTCAAAACCAAGAAAAGGAAAAATAAGAACACTAAAATTCTTAGTTTAAAAATTAAATTTGTTTTGGTACCCAAGAACTATTGGTACCAAAAGATTTAGGGACATGACCCCTATCATTTAAGCTCAAAGCCCTTGGGTTATGAACCCATTTGGGCGCATTTAGTACACGGGTCCGATCATAGCAATAATTATGCAAATGACCCATTCGATTGCAATAAGTGCAATGAAGAGGATGCATTTGGTTATGTTGACCATGTGGATGTGCACGAGGAACATTTGCAAATAAAGATGGTCTTTTAAGATTATTTTGCAAATGAGAAACATTTTGAAACAATGTTGGTCTACTTGAAATATTTTGCGATTTAGAAACTTTTCGCAAATCAAAACAAAACTTAGCTAAGTGACCAACTCTACCACAAAAATCACAGTGATACACATGAGCATGCTTATGATGAGAAATAAGTGCATGTGTGCGTACATGTGATGAAGAAGCTACATGAGGTGCACAAGGAGCATTGATATTTTTATGTTTGTGTGCATCATAGCAAAATTTAGCTAGATGGTCTTTACGGCCGCAAATTGAACACTCATAAACTTTGCTATATATGTGTGCATGATGAGTGGATGATTTCTTAGACTTGGCACACATATCCATAAGCCTCTTATGATTATCAAAGCATATTTTTAAAGTTGAATCTAAAGATGAAATGCGATTATTCATAAGATTCAAATCTTCATTTTTAGGCACATATGTATTTTTAGAAGTAGAACATAAATAGTCATTTATAAAGGAAGCTGTATTATTTTGTATGTTCTCTACTTCTAACATGGCATTATCTCTTTCATGAGTTAAACTAGCAACATTTGAAGTTAAAGAAACATGATCCAATTTTAATTTTTCATTGTTTTCTTTAAGGATCGTATTTTCATTAGAAATAGTTTCAAACTTAGATGCTAACAACTCATGATCGGATTTCAAATCCTCATGCTTGCTTTTAAGATCAATAAAATCATTTTGTAATTTCTTGTAGGCATGCAATAATCTTTCACTAGCACAAACAAGTTCATCATTAGGTAATCATTAATAGATTCGAACTCGCAAACCTCACTAGGGCTATCGCCTAGTGCTCGTGTGCATGAAGCTCCTTTTGAACTTGAAGCGAGATCCTCTAAAGCTTGTTGAATCGCCTCCAAGTCTCCTTGATGTGCTTCAATGAATTTTTATAAGGTGTAAGCACTATCAAAATGAACAAACTTGTTAGACATAGATGAGTTAAAAGCATTTAGCAAATATTCTAACAAAATGTTGTTCATAGTAAACATTCGATGATCATTTTTATTCCACTTGGATTTCTCCAAAATGGGCACAATATAAGCATCATCTATAATTTCTCATAAATCAAAATGTTTAGATCTAACAAATAGCTCAAATCTAACACACCATTGGGCATAGGGAAAATTATCTAATCTAGAAGCAACACTAGAATCATAGCCTAAACAAGATGCATCATTCATATCCATAATTTGTAAAAATATGCAAGCAAGATACAAAACAATCAAAACAAGATTAGCACTAAAAGATAACTTGGATCTTTAATTCAAGGCAATTAGACCTTAAATCAAAGAGCACCAAGCTTTGATACCAATTGTTAAACCCTAGAGGGGGTGATTAGGGTCTTATGCTAATCTAATCTGATTTAAAAGCCAATTAAAACTAATTAATAAGTTATCCTAGAAAGTATAAAATATAACAAAAACATAAGCTAGGATAAGCAATATGAACAATAAGATATATCCTAGATGATGAAATATATATATATGCAAGGATATATATAAACTAACACAAGATGATATATCCTACCAAAAATATATACAATATGATATATGCAAGGATATGTAAACTAACACAAGGGTAAACAACATGAACTAGATAGTGGATGATATAAATAAAGAGCTATGGACAATGGCGATAAGAAATATAAACATAAGCTTAAGTGCGCCAAAGCAAACTCAAACACACAATATGATCACGGAGTTCGGACCTTCCGTCCTACGTCTCGCTCCCCTCTCCCGGGGAGTAATCCACTATCACAACCGGGTTTTCTACGCTCACCCGAATAACGTTTACAACCACACTATGTCGGTTTTTAACGCTCACCGATCAACGTTCACTCCTCACACTCGGTTTTCTAGTTCACCGAAAACTTCACAACAACACACTCAAAGTAACAATAAATGATTTGTTCTCTAATACAAGGCGAGAACTCAATTAAGCACAACTCAATGTTACAATCTCTCACAACCCTAATATACTATGTATGTAAATACTAAAAGCTCAAGTGGGTGTGTTTGTAAACAATGAGTAAATCAAAATCAAACTAAACTCAATACAAATACTAGCTTATGGAAATATAAATCAAACGTATAAATAGCTAGATATGAGTTTAGAGATTCTTCTCTGAATAACAAAATGGAGAGATGAAGATTGAAGCCCAAAACAAGCAGATGATCTCCTCCACTTGTGAAAACTTCTTCACAAACAAAACAGACACTAAAACACACAACACACTTAAACCCTTGTTTAAAATTTGTTTAAAAACACTTCTTGAATGCTTGTTGAGAACTGAGATCAAAGGGGTATTTATAGCCTCCCAAAAACCTCAGCCAAAACCCCAAGTAACAGACAAAAAACCCTACAGAATCGGAAATGAGATTCTGTACAATATAGTCGTTGGACTGAACGGCGGTCGACCGTAGAAAACTCACGGTCGACCGCGAGCCAGCTCAGAAACGAAGAAAACGATCAGATACTTTGGCGGTCGACCGTGAGAAAATTCAAGCTGACGGTCGACCGCGAAAGTTTCTGTTGGCTCCGCAGGCTAAAACCAAAAGCGCGGTCGACCGTGGCGGTCGACCGTGGACTAATAAATGGAATGAAGTTCTGAAAACTATTTTTTTGATTTTAAAACACTGTTTAACAATATCAAATAAATTCCAAAAAATGTAAAACTTTAGGGAATGATTATAGACATGATACTAAACATGCTACAACAACTGGTTTCTAAAAAAAGACTTCCCAAATGAAAAATATCATCATTTTATAAAATAGGCCAAAACATGAAAAAGTAAACATGTGAAGTTTGACATTTTGGCTAAACCATGTTTTGAACTTTGCACAATGATTATGTAGACTTAATAAAATATGTATATAATAATTGCTAAGTCCAAAAACTAAGAATATAATATTTTTGCAAATACAATAGAAAATGAAACATATGAGTATGTATATGAAAATATATTTGTTTCATATCTAAGTAGTTAAACCAAATCACAATAATAAATATGAAATATGTAATTTCATATTTATAAACATAAAAACAAATACTTGTGTTGTATATATATATGGCTACATATATATACAAAGAAATCAATAAAATGTGTGTGTATATGATATTGAGCTTAGAGTATATAACACACATAATATAAAACCTAAACTAGATTACCCAAGCCGATCTTGATCTTCATTGTAGCTCAACTTGGTACACTATGCGGATAAAGCTGAACTTGGATCTTGAACTTGAATTGCATAAGCTTCACTCCACAATTCCGCCAACCTCCGTTTGATATCGTCGTTGAAGCGCTATTCCATCCATCCTCCAACTCGTTGTTTGCCTAGAATAAATATGAAAACACAAACACTAGACAAACAACATTATAAATAAATTGTTTGTTAAACATCATCAAAACAAGAAGGCCAATATTGGTGTCGCGCAAGCCATGGGGAAGTTACCGCGCAATTCTAAAACAGTTATACGATGATATTTAAAGTCCATGTGGTGTCATGATAAAAAGGAGACGTGTACTGACATGGACAAGTGATTAAAGCACGAAAAAAGTGGTTAAAGGTTGTGGAAGAGAGGTTGCAAGATCGTGCGGACGCGGCTGTAACCGTCCCTTTGGCCGCGACAGTGTCGACTGCCGCGCCCAAAGGGACACCGTAACCATCCCTTTGGCCGTGACAGCGGCAACTACTGCGCCCAAAGGGGCAGTTGTTGATCGGTTATTTTCTTTAGTTATCATCCAAGGAGGTTATAAATACCCCTTAGAGACATCATTGACACAAAGCTAAGCAGAAGAGAGCAGATTAGAGCAAATAAGCTTGGGCATTTGGTGAATTTTGAGTAAGAGAGAAAGTCTTTATTCCTCAAAAATACTTTCAAGAATCTTTCGTTGATTCTTAGAGATTTAAGCCTTGACTTAATCTTTGGAAGAGTAGACATCTTACATAGATAAGATATTCGCTTCAAATTCTAACTTCGATAAATGAAGAAAGAATCCCCAAAGCCTTCACGGTTCAGTCAGAATCTTGTGAATCGGTGGTCCATGGGCTAACGCACCCTCGGCACAAGCAAAGTTTCCACAAAAGTAGAAATCGATAAACGATTTTTGTGTTATTTCCTAGAAAGTTGTAATTTTCTCTTTTTCCATTATAATTCGTTGTAAGCGACTGAAGTTTTAATGGATTCAACAATGAAACCAACTTTCTACGAAAACACAACTGAAATTAACCAGAACGAAGATCAATTTTTAAGAAATGTTGTGCTCCCTGTAACTAGTCGAACAAGTCATAAATCCTTGATAGTGGATACAAGATATGGGAAGTGACATTGTTTAACTTATAATAATCTAGACATAATCGTATGCTACCATCCTTCTTCTCTATGAAGAGGACCGATGCTCCCATGAAAATGACTTCAAAAAATAAAACCCTGAGTTAACAACTCATCTAGCTGAGTCTGTAGCTCCCTCATTTCAGCAGGTGTCATGCGATAGGGTGCTCGGGATATCGGTACTGTGCCTAGCTGCAACTTAATGTAGGAAACAACCTCTCTTACTGGAGAAAATCTAGGTATGTCCTGAAATACATCCTGATACTCTGAGACAACTCCAGTCTCACTCAAATCTGCACCCTGATCCTGTATCATCACCTCCTCGACGTATGCCAGAAATAACTCAGTATTCTGGTTACCCTATGAGGTTGCTACTATCTATACAAACCCAACGAATGCTCACAAACTAGCTGTCTTTGCAAAACAATCTATACTAACGTGGTAGGATGATAACCAATCTATACCAAGAATAACATCAAACTCGGACATTCGCAAGATGATCAAATTGACCACGGACTCGGACTCAGACTCGTCTAAACTAACGACACATCTCCTACAGATACTCTCTAAGAGAGACACTTCTACCAAAGGAATAGAAACTGATAATGGAACGCCTAAAGGCTGCGCCACAAGCTGAAGTTTAATCATGACATCATGATAGATAAAAGAATGTGAAGCTTCTGAATCAACAAGATCTGAGCTGGAAAGGAAATCACTAAGAAAGTTTTACTCATACCATGATCACGTAGTACGACTGCATAAACCCAGCCGGTGGTTGGCGGTTGCTACACTGATGGCGGTGGAATATATGGGACTGTCTGTCCCTCAGGAATCTCCTGAATGGCATAAATCTGGCCTACTAGCCTCTCAATCCTCGAGATAGCTGGAGGTGCCTCAAATCCTTTGCTAATAGCTGTAATCACATCCCTGAGACTGTTAACTCTGACCTCTGTCATGTTGGCCTCTTGCTGGTATACTGCAACAATCCTTCGCTCTATGTCTGATCTTGTTATAATTATAACATGTATGCCAAATTCTGCACTATTGCGTTACTCTCGAATCATGTTGTACGCTCTTCTTATGCAGTCCTTGTTGCTGGCGGTAAAAATACTTACCCCGCTGCTGGGGTCTACTAAGTCTTACAAAAGATTTCTTATTCTTTCCCTTGTTTCCGGATAGTCCTGTTTCTATACTTAACTATTGGTATGTTACCCTGCTCTAATCAGGCTATTTCTAGCTGCTAATGAAAGTAGTAGGCGAAATCCTCCCATGAACTTGATATTCGTTGCTCCTGCGTAAACTGAAGTCGGTGGTACCCTCTGGCGTGACCCTTTAAGCTAATCCTTCCATTTTATAAGCTACAACTGAATCTGATGTGCCCTAAACTTCTGGTGCTCTCAGCTACTAATGTCTTCCTCAATCTTACTGAGCCAAACTTCGTGCTCTACTGCTCTATTAATAGCTGGTTGTGGTGATGGTACAATCATTAGTATTGACTCTTCAATAGGCATGACTAGTACAACTAGTGGTGAAACTCCAAAAAATATAATATGGCTCGTTACTCACTCCTCGAGTGTTGCTAGTCTCTACTTTTGTAGTCGACATTAACAAGTCGATCAGCTACTATGGACCCTGCTACGGCTCGGGCTCTGCTTGCCCAGCTCTCTAGGTACGAGTTTTATCTCGACTGTACCCTCATCCTAACATTTATAATATCAAGAGAAGAGCTTAGTAGACACAGTAAATGAGGTCGCAAACATATATACATAACATAGCATATCACATAGTATTCACGCAAATACTTTTCAATCAAAGTAAGGTAGTTATAAAAAAATTCGTAATTGTTGAGGTATACGTATTACGTCCTCACTCATTCTAGTAATTCCTAGCGGACTCTATACATGAATCCTAGGAAACTCTATCCTAGCTCCATGACTTGACACAGGATGATCCTAAGGATGCTGGAACTAGAGCTCTGATATCAACTGTGATGCCCCTAGGTTCACACAAGGCTGCAGTCCAAGGTGAATCTAATGATGTCAAGCCTACCATGCAATCACATAGTACATTAACACGTTTCACCAATCATAGTAATATCCTCTAGCGGAATCAAAAAGAAGTGTAGATATAAAACAGGCAAAAGAATATGATAGTAGTGCAATGAACATGATGAATATAGAACAGATAGCCAAATAATAATATCATGTCTCAAATGAACAAAATAAAGTATAATTGAAACGAAAACAAGTGTAATATGTCTCAATACCTCGAGTCAAATGAAGTATCACTAAGGCACTCGGCCTTTACAAAAATGAAATACAAACTCTAATGTCTAAAAGAAAATACAAAACTATAGTGGAGCCTCTAAGGGTAAAATCATATGACGACGACTATGCTAGAACTCCGTCATCCTGTGCTCTCCGAAACTTTAAGCTACATGAAGAGAAATTTAAGATAAAAAGAGAAACAACACGAGCATCAAAGCGCTACAGCAAGATCACTTACATCTGCCCTTAGGGGAAGGTCTGCTAGATGAAGTGGATGTTCTACCTATTAAGCATAGTCTATCTAGATTATTTTCCTCATATCTACCAAAATTAATATTTAGACACCTACAGAGCGAGACGTACGCAGTACGTCGAGCAAAATAATCCAAACAAGGAAACTCTCATGTATATATCATATGTCTCAAATTATAGATACCAAAATATTAACACCAAAACAAAGATAAATAATCTAAAGGAAATCAATAATAGAAACCCACAACACGAGACTGGTACGTCGAGCGAAATAATCCAAACAAAGAAACCCTCATATATATACTATGTGTCTCAAATTGTAAATCGCTAATCATTGATCCCAACTAAGAAGTAAAGAGAAGCAATACATGAAAGTAAAACAACAACTTCAACCTTCACACATGGTGAGCTATGTCAAAACTTAGACTACCCTCGGGTAGTTGGCATAAACATAAGAAATATCATCTAGCATAATTATTCCCAGAAAACAGAAAACAGACAATATCAGTCAAACTCAAAATCATACCCTACTCTTGGGTAACTAGCATGGTAGCAAACAACAACTGTGTATAATATATATATATATATATATATATATATATATATATATATATATATATATATATATATTTATCAAATAACGATAATCTTGTAATATTCTCACAATATCATGTGGATTTTACGTCCTTACTCAATCGTTCTGCGACAATAGCTTTTGTCTCCCATATTCTGGATGATGCATCTAGATGATCGTACAGCAAAACGTAAGCGTATCAGCCCAACCCAAAAACACCCCGATCATCTTCGAGTATTGGTACCAACGAGGTCTCATTACGGGAAAACATCCAAATACTCCTAGTGCGGTACAACCGATGTCTCATTACGAGATAAACATCTACAACGACATCCACAACTGATGAATTATGTATTATGTGTGTTATTCCAATACTATCCACTTATACATGTGTTAAGCATCTCAACTACTCGTGTGGGCTTAAACAAAACGTGTATTCAAACATTCACGCATGTTTCTCGATGTGCGGATCCAAAACTCATGTTCACGATCACCTTATGTGTAAAAATAAACGACAAACAATGTATTATAAAGCATATATATCTTTTATCTCAAGTCTAATTAACTCCCCACTTGTCATAATCCCTTTCAGGATACTCATACGTGTGCTACGATACTATTCATACATGTACATGACTGTACATGTGTCAAAATGCAGCTCGAACCACGTGATCATATCTCAAAATGACACAAACATAACCTAGAAACAAAATCTGGCATATATCGATCGACCGCCCTTAGGGTCCTAGTCGACCGGGTAGCGGACGTGCACCAGGTGCACAAACAGGAATCTGCTGGTCGACCACCCCTAGGGCACTGGTCGATCGGTCAGAGAGAAATCTGTTCTCTCAGGCTTTCGATATGCAGAATTTAAAATCCACATAGCTTGTATTTTATCATCATAAATTCTATGACATGATTAAAACTTGATTTTTCACATATCAGAAATTATCCCCATGATTATTTAAACTCTTGATTTAACCTAATCAAGCTTAACATCCCAAATAATCAAAAATCTCACATGAACCCTAGTTATCAACGTAAAAAGTTTAAACATGCTTACATGAAACATAGAACAAATATAAATTTATTTATTCACGTTTACAGAACTTACATATACCAAACCTAGGGTTTAATCATCTTTTATTAACATGTAAACTCATTGAATCCTTTATTCACGTTTACAAAACTTATATATACTTAGGTATACTCCTGGGTTTGATATAACAAAACCGACATGAAACAGAGACAAACCTGACATCTGCACGCCCAACGGTCGACCGGACAGAAGATTGGCCTGCACGCAAGCTGGGGTTTGGTATTTTGGCCGTAACTTTCTCATCTGACATCGGAATAAGGTAATTTAAGATTTGTTGGAAATATATTGAAGATACCTACAACTTTTCTATTTTGAGTTTTCCAGATTCAAACTGTATCGGTGTGTAAAATATATAAACTCTTAACTGGTCATTTTTTTCATATTTCTCTTCATGCATATTTTGTGTATTTGTACTCATATGTTCACAAATATACATTGAATTAATCTCAAATTAATTCCTATCATCCTCAAACATTAAAATATGTTATTTTTTACTATATAACATATTTATTATTATTTATCATAAAAAATTCAAATTTTTAGGGTTTTACATCCAACCTAGTACTAAGCTCCAAGATAGGCTCAAATGCCTTAGCTACTATTGGCCAACTATGGTTCTAGATGCTATGGTCTATTCTAAAAATTACCATGCATGTCAGTTCCATAGTGATTTTATCCATCAAGCACCGAGAATGTACATCCGACTGTTGCCTCGTGGCCATTAGAGAATTAGGTGATGGATTTAATTGGTCCAATCAGTCCATCCTAAACAAAAGGGCATTAGTTTTATTCTGGCGATAATAGATTTTCTCTCTCAATGGGCTAAAGTTGTGCCACTTAACGAGGTAAAGACTAACAACCATGTGAACTTTCTCAGACATCATGTCATCTACCATTTTGGCGCACCCAAACTGATTATCCGTGACAATGGCCCTCAATTCACCAATCGTGGATTTGATCGGTTCTACAACAAGTGTTGATATCAGAATGTCGCTTCGATAGCCAACAATCCGGCAACTAACATATTAGTAGAAGTCTTTAACAAAATAGTCATCAGGATTATCAAGAAGTTCATTTCCCGTAATAAACACGACTGGAATGAGAAATTGGGCGAATATCTATGTGTCAACCGTACAATGGTTATGACCCCAATAGAGAACACATCCTTTGCCCTAATCTATGGGTGCAAAGCTATCCTTCTGCTTGAAATTTGGATATCATAACTATGCACCACATTAGCTACTCAAATAATATGGGAAGACAACACCAAACTTTAACTCAAAGAGTTCAAGGCGCTAGATGAAAAATGGCTACATGCTCGGCAATGTATCAAGCTATTCAAAGCAGTATCTTGAAGGCTTTCAACAAGAAAGTCAAGAAGAGGGTTTTCCAAATAGGAGCCTGATCTTAATTAAGAATCATGTCTCTAATATGCTTGATATTTAACAAGTAATTATTACAACAATATTGAAGAAGCTATATATATTGACAAACCAGAGGTGATTTCTATACAATGATTCCATTTTAAATAGGAATGGTAGTGGGATGTGTTGGCTCGTCCGTTGGGCTAGCCCGTGCAAGCCTAAAGGAGGGGCAGCTAGCTCATGCTTCATAATAGAACTAATAGGTCATCGTGGGCCACTTGTTTTTAGATGTAGAGTTCAATCCAGCCTGCTTACGGCGGTTGGGAACATGTGGGCTGAGCTATAGCACATGCCGACCCACTTGTCTCACTATGTTTTTGGTTTTTTTATTTTTTTTATTTTTTAATAGTTTTCTTACTATCATTTAACACTTTAAACTTAATTATTATAAGAAATGGAAAAAGTAACTTTACTAAGTAAAATTGTATATGCATACATTGGCATAGGAAAATATAGCAAACATAAAGATTTAATATTGTTAGGAACAAATTCTACATCCACCCACAAGCAATAAATAGTTGTTCCGCTAGTTTATGAATTACAAAAACAAAAGAACTTGCAACAAAGTGTAACAAAGTATTTGTATAGTAAAAAAATACTTAATTTGGGTGGAGCCATGGGAAGGGTTTAGTGAGCCTGCCCACCACATTCAAGCCCAGCTCGCTCGCTGGACTTCGTGAATCAAGCGATTTGCTGGCCCGCATGAGTTAGGCTCCAATCTAGCTCGATCTCACAACCTACTACTGTAATGAGACGAATTTGACTCAGTCTGGTAACGGGCCGAGTCGAATCGAGACCAAACGAGGGTTAATTGCCCGCTCATGCGCCAAACCGGCCCAGTGCCCACCCCTAATTTTAAAGTTGGGCTGCGGGGAAAAACTTCTTACAGGTGTTATTATCTCAACTGATGGTCTAGAAATTGCCATTAAGGGACCGCATCATCAAAAGTAAATAAAATTCCAACAAATGTCATATATGGCCCCCAACCACTTCTTGTAGAAAAAGACATTTTTGGATCTTATGACGGATTAAATATTAAATTACAGAATTAGCCTTCCCGTAGTAGCCGGTACTTCACGTCTTTCGAATATTATGGGGATAATTTGGCCTTTGATCGATATCAAGCCCAAACGTTGTAAATATCAATTTAGTAGTAGACATTTTTGTGAAAAACGAACCTACAGAAGCGGTATTCGTACGTTATCTGCCTCGCAGAATCTCAGATTTTTTTTAATAGAATAATATTATTATAAAAATAAAAAATGAAAATAAAGATGATACTCTCTTTCGAAGTGAACGACGGAGCAGAAGAAGAGCCCTAATTGGGTTTTCCTCATCCCGAGCTCCATCCGATGTAACTTCTGTAATATTCTTCTGCTCACTCTCTCCTTTGATCTCTCTTGTAATCAATTTGGGGGAATTTGTTTCGATTTCTTTTGCTTCTTGACGTCGATCAACTGATCATTTAAATTGGGCATCTTTTCCACGAATTATCCAGTAATTTTCTTCGTCTTTCTAGATTGTTTGCCTTCTGACATTGCGTGGTGATGATTCTTGAGATTTGGTGTGATTTAATTATTTGTATTCCGTTCGTTAGATTCCATTTGTTTAAATTAAAAATTTTAATTTTTAACACCAAAGTAATTTGTTTCCCTTATTTCTTCTATGAATTTTTTTTTTCTTTTTTTTAATTTTTGCTTTGGAATTTTTATCATTGAAAAGTCATCTCACTAGTGCTATTACTTCTTGTTGTGCATACTATGGATTTCACCAGTCATATCTAGTATTCAATAAATTGAACTCCAAACGGAGGTGTCAAAGTTCAGTCAATGAGGAAAAAGTTTCAACTCTATTTTGTTTGTCTTTGTAGTATATAGTGTAGATAGATGATTTGTGAAATTAGATCTATTAAGAAAATAAATCTCTTGCTGTTCGCTGATCATTAAGGGGCAATCTCCTTTTCATATACAGACATCGTAGGATATTTGGAAAGTCCACGAAAAACTCTTAGAAAAAATGAAGACAAAGGTTCTAAACTACGGTTTAGTTTTTGCATTCGGTTGGAGACTGAGTAGAGTTTTCTTATATTTGTTAAAAAAATCATTAATTAGTTGGATTATGCGGAATTACGTGGAATGGAATTTTGTATTACATATTATTCTTCATATATCAATATACAAAACTTCATGAAGAATAAAAATATACCAGGGAAAAAATATACCGTTAAAAAAAGTAAACACAGATTTATAGTACTTTAGTATTATGTTAAAAGTTTTGTTTAATCTTCCTCATCATCCTCATAGCAAAAACTATCGTCCAACTCTTCTTTGGAGTGAGCCTTAAAACATCGCTATTATTGTCCTCATTTAATCATCTCCATTAGACTATTCCTCCTCAATCACCTCATGAATTGCTGCACTAGAAGAGCCCTCATGTTCAATTCTTCCTCTTGCAGCATGCCACTGTGCCCTTTTGCTCCTATGTGGGTATTCATGGCCCCGCTAGCCTCTACAACAATTGCCCATGAAGCCCCACTATGTGCGAAGATCTCGTCTATTTCATGCTTCCTATCTTTACAAAATTGCCCATTTTTAACATTGCCCATCACAACCAGTGGAATTGGGGTAGTCAAACAAAGTATTTTAATTTCATCTTCCTCAAATGAGGCTCCTCTCCTTCATAGAATCCCATCAGTGTGTTATCAATTTGGGGGGGGGGGGGGGGGGATGGAAGAAGAAGTTGGGCCATATAAAAAAGTTGTGTGAATACTAGAAAAAAAAAACCTATAATCATGTTTGCACTTGGGTTGAGATATGTATCTTTGAAACATCCATTGTACTTTATTCACATTCCACCTTACATAATCTCTTTTGCTCTTACTACTGCAATCTTGTCCTGCACGTCAAATATCCCAGGATAGAAAACATCAACGCTCTGTATCTTGTTCTAAGCTGTTATATTTGTATAGTAGTAATAGGAATTCAAATAATATAATTCTAGTATCACATCTCCCTGTTGCATGCTTCTCAATAATATCATTAAGTAGTCAATATACTTTTCTTTTCTGCTGCAAGCCAATTTTATTTCATTCTTGGCGGCATTGTGCAGCATGACATAAACAAAACTCATGGAAGGTCTCTAGTCTTTGTCGATTATCCTCATTATAGCTTGAAAAGAATACCAGAAATCTTGATGAACAGTTGTGTATCCTTCTAAAAAACGTCAAAATAGACTGTATACTTGGTAGTTAACTCTTTTTCTGTATTGGTTCATCTATTCTCTTTGCATCAGTTGAAGAGACCATATTAGCTAATTGCTGCATTTCCAAAAGATACCTCAAGCTAAGAAAGAAAGTGGGGAATCTCATAATCCTTGAACCAAAGAGCTTCCTATAGTTAGTAATCTTGCAAATCAAAGCGAGAGCAATATGATACGAGTATTAGAACACTTAAGAGATTCCTCGTTTTCTTAGCTATGGTGTTGTAATTTGGAAGCTTCACTATATCCTCTTGCATAAGATCTATCACGAGTGCAAAGCCACTTGTCAGGAATATATTCCCCCAGTCTAATTTCAACAAGTTCTTCACAGCCATGTTAGAAACGTGATTCTAATTTCAACAAGTTCTTCATAGCCATATTAGAAGCGTGGTTATCAGTAACCACTTGCGCGACACAATGCTTTCCTATTTCTTTTATGCATTTCCACCCACTTGAGTATGTAAGTTGTTGTATATGGAAGCTCAGAAACTTTTAAGTCTTTAATGAACTTAATGAAAGTTGTGCTCTTCTTGCAGAGGATGCACAAATTCATCACCCTCTTGTGCCCTCTGCCTATGCATCAGTAAGGATGTTGCATCCATAATCGTTCCATCACTCTTTCTACTTCTGCAAGCCATGATCAACGTCTGATGTGCTTGTGTAAAAAGAGGATTCTGAAACTGATTTTGCCCATTGAATCCTGGCCCAGAAGCTTGCCTGCATTCTCTGAAGCATGGATTTGCCCCCGGAGGCCACGAATCTGTGTCCGGCTCGAATTGGACACGGATTCGTCATGACACGTGCACGACACGTGTCGGACACGGTCAATCCGTGTCGGACACGGTCAATCCGTGTTGGACACCGGTCAACGGTCAAATTAGGCTTGGACACGGTCAAAGGAGCTCAGACACGGCTCGGAATCGCCGAAGGTCGATTCATTCAGGTTGCGGGTTTGGTTGTTAAAATCCAGCCCGAACCATTCGATTAAAAAACCCATCCCTATTTCTCAAATCTCTCGTTCGATTCGATCCTTAGCCGACTCAAACGAAAGAAAAAAAGAAAAAGCCCATGGCCGTATTATTTTGCTGATGATGAAGGCAATGAAGAAGTCATTAGACTAGCTTCTACTTCATTTTGAGATACTTTTTGTTTACAAACTTGTTATTTTGTGATAGATTCCTATTTTAGATTGATAGTTGAATTTTATAAATATATATATATATATATATATATATATATATATATATATATATATATATATATATTAATAATTTTAAAAAAATCCTTGCCGTATCCCCGTATCCTATTTTTTTGGATTTTGTCGTATCTCGTATCTGTGTCTGTGTTGTATCCGTGTCCCGTATCCGTATCCGTGCATCATAGCCTGCATACACCCACATGCTCATTTTTCATAAGTCACCTTCATTTCCTCCTCTCACTCCCATTTCCTCATCTATCAATTTTCCCTCCTCGACCATTATGTCTAGTGAACTGAGGACACATGACTTCTTCGCCAATTTGAGACAGTTCTTGTGCTTCTGTCGCTCTTTCTTCTGAAAATGCGGACCTCTTGTCTCATTTTGTACTCGGTTTTTTTTTCTAATCATCGAAGTTTTGTTGTAAATTCTTCTGTCCTCATCAAGGGCTAGACTACAACCCTTTACTTCTCCTGAAAGTCAAAGGATGAGTTGTTAGAGTCAGTCAATTCCCTTTATAATCTTATGGCATTTCCTACATTGCACTTGACTGAGCATCCTTTGTGACAAGCTTTCCGTAATTCTGTCTGTGATCACAAGAACCAGGAGGCTTCTCTAGGATTTGCTCATCCCATGTTCTTTTTGGTCCCTCGCCCATGCTTGAATTGGAATTTGGAGGCCATTGATGATGACATGTAAATAAAAAAAATTGCACGTTAAACGCAGAAGCGACATTGATAGTCACAAAAGCAACATATGAAACTATCAGATTCCTCTTAGAATGCTACTTGTTGTATCAAATCGCAAAACTAACTATTCCTATTTGCAGGTGAAACCTTCCTCATAGTTGTAAATATAAACAGATATGACCCATCAAAGGGGAAAACATCTAAAGTTCAAAACTGATTTGAGGGATCGCATAAAACGATAGCAATATAATTTCACCAAATGAAACAAGAACACTTCCCCAAAAGATCGATTGCATAGTTCCCTGTTAAACATATTCAGTGTTTATATCTGGAAAGAAAATGCTCCAGTATCAAGTATTTGTACTGATCAACATTTCCAAACTCAAAGTACAATTTAGTTTCTATAGATGGGATGATTTGACAGTTTATAATGTATGTATTGGCATTAATTTGCAAATATCAATGTCTTCAGCTCTCAATTCACCAAAAAATAAAAAATAAAAAAGCCAGCACTGTTTTAGTCTTGAACTTCCAAAGAGTCAGCCTTGAGGTTAAGGAAGAAGAAAGAAGTCTCTAGGATTAAGGACATGGCTTGGATATCATGTTACAAAAAACAAAAAAAAGCACTTGTTCCTTGCTTGTTGAAAGGGATAATATCCTTTATATGTACAAATTGTGGGATATCTATAGAAAAAACTATAATGAAGGAAGGTTCTACAAAAGGAAATTATTATGTTTGACAACATCCATCGGTTTTGGTTTTTTTCTGTTTCATTTTTTTAGACTTTTTGATATGCATGATACTTGACTGTTATTATTAATTTCATAATAATGCTATGTAACCTTCATAAGCATGTGATTTGTGTTACTTCTTCTATTTTTTATATTATGCTACTTGATAGAAATATTTTGCGCTAGTTGTATGAACTTGATAGGATTTTGTCTTGCCATTTGTAATTTCTGAATGCTGTGCTTAGATTACATGGGTAATGAACATTGCAGATTTCCGTTTCTCCACTTTGGATCTTAGAGGAGTAAGAAGAATTTTTTATGGGGTCGTTCTTGAGCTCTCCAAGCAGTAAAGCTCAGGCACGTGGGCACGGTGAACTTTCTCAGACAGAAGGCTGCAAGAGGCTGAGGATGTCATCAGCAAGCTATGATGATTTGAGCCCAAGATTGATCCCTTACCTCCCTGATGAGATCTCTGTGCAAATACTCGCTAGAGTACCAAGAGCTCACTATCTAAAACTGAAATCAGTATCCCGGAGATGGAAAGCTGCTATCACCAGCTCTGAAGTGTTTGACGTGAGAAAAGAACTCAAAACCACTGAAGAATGGCTGTACATATTAGCACATGCTGAAGAGTATAGGCTATGTTGGTATGCCTTGGACCCTCTGTCTGGAATATGGCAAAGGTTGCCCCCGATGCCTGATTTTGTCTCTAACGAAGAGTCTAAAAGGGTTTCTGGGCTACGGATGTTGAATGTGATGGGCTCCACTATAAGAATCGCGGATGTCATTAGAGGTTGGCTTGGACGGAGGGATGCACTTGATCGAATGCCCTTTTGTGGTTGTGCTATTGGAGCTGCTGATGGCTGTCTATATGTGTTGGGGGGATTTTCTCGGTCATCAGCGATGAGTTGTGTTTGGAGATATGATCCCATTTTGAATATGTGGCAGGAAGTGAGTTCCATGAAAACTGCTAGAGCATTCTGTAAGACGAGCCTCTTGAATGGAAAGCTTTATGTCGTGGGTGGTGTTAGCCGGGGAAGAGGTGGCTTAACTCCTCTCCAATCTGCTGAAGTATTTGATCCAGAGACAGAACTTTGGGAACAGATGCCAAACATGCCATTTTCGAAAGCACAAATACTGCCTACTGCTTTCTTAGCTGAAATGTTGAAGCCTATTGCAACCGGAATGACGTCTTATATGGGAAAGCTGTGTGTCCCTCAGAGTTTATATTCTTGGCCATTTTTTGTCGATGTTGGAGGAGAGATCTATGACCCAGAGGCTAACTCGTGGGTCGATATGCCGGCTGGCATGGGTGAGGGCTGGCCTGCGAAGCAGGCAGGAACGAAATTGAGTGTAGTGGTGAATGGTGAGTTATATGCATTAGATCCTTCTAGCTCTCTGGATAATAGCAATATAAAGATTTATGATCACCAAGATGACTCCTGGAAAGTTGTTATCGCCAAGGTGCCACTTCATGATTTCACTGATACAGAGTCTCCTTATTTGCTTGCTGGTTTTCTTGGCAAGCTCCATGTGATTGTAAAGGACTCTAATAGCGAGACCGCAGTGTTGGAAGCTGACATAAAGACTCGTCTATCAGAGGCTCCATCGACTTCAACTCCATCTACCTCGTCAGTTCCTACAGTATCTGTGGCTGAAACAGATATCTGGAAAGTGATAGCTACTAAAAATTTTGGTGCAGCAGAGCTAGTAAGTTGTCAGGTTCTTGATATTTAGATGGCATAATTAAAACAACCATATCTTCTGTGATGGTCTAAATTTGCTATTATGCATAGCGAGTTGCCTTTAATAATGTACAGTGATGGTTTTTTAAAATGTAGAACATGAAGCGATGCTGGAGGTTCCAAAGTCATAAAATATTTTTCTTGCATGATTGTATCCTTGTAGATGGCACCACAATCATTTAAATGTTCGTTTGTCTACCTATTCTGCATCAAAATGTCTTGACTGGCTCATTGTTTGTTTAGGGCTACTTACTGGTTCTTCAGATGGAAGTTGCATTTCTTTGTCGTATGAGAATGCTGCAGTCAATAATCTGTTTATATAGTTACTTCGATGTGAAAATTCTCAGAGAGACATCTCTGCGTTCTGATCTATTTTCTTATTATATGTTATTATTCATTTGCCAAGTGAACATTATGTTTTGCTTTAGCGTGCTTCTGTTGGCCTTTCCGGACTTACTTATGTGGGCGAGGTATTGATGCTTAGAAACGCACAATGCTGAGGAAATTTATCAGCTGTACGCCAATCCTTGTTCTGTTAGTTGGCTTTTTTATGTCTATCGGTTTGTTTGGCTCATGTTGTTTGAATATCTTGTATATATGTTCTTAATACGTGTGCATGGTCGGATTCACTGCTTATGGGTTTTTATCTGCTTTTATATTTGATGCTTAACGCTAATTTGTTCTAACCGCTCTTCTGTAGTTATATTTGTCTTGCAACAAAACGTAGGGTTACAGATGATGATGGTGGCGACGATGATGCTGATTAGCATAGTGTGTTCCCTCGAAGTATAAAATCACTCTTGTTAAACGCAGTTCAACGTGATTTATTATCTGGAATTCTTGCAAGTAAGGTCTCTGATATCAGTTTCCTATCTCCGCCTCATCGGGCTCACAGGCAGATTTTCTGCTGTAGCAAAATTGATGTGATTGATAACTTAATCTGGGGGGTCGACATGCATTGACCTGGCAGGCTCGGGGTGTCGATCACTGAGCTGCCCCCTCGGCATAACTTGATGGCTGTAGGAGATTGAGAAGACAGACTCTTTGATGAAAGTTGGCTTCTAGTAAGGTAGAGGGTTGGAGCTGGGTGAGCTCCGTCTGCACTCACACGCACACGTTGGAGGTTGGGGCTTGGGTCTTGGCCTAAAACTCGCTGACCTAAAACTTTCTAGGACTCAGGCGGACCAAAAACTTTCGACTCTCAAGTGAGTATTTTGGGGAAAATGAATGTCAATTGAAATACTTGATTTGAGCACATAGATCTTATCGTCAACAACTATGGAGAGCGTCTTATTTCGGAGAAAATTGGTTATTGCCGTGTTTGTTGTTCTACGGTTGGCTGTGAAGACAGTTTGTGGTTTTTTTACCATTTTTTTCCCCACATAACTAGGTGTGATGTACGCGCGTTGCACATGGTTGAAATATTTTAATCGTTTCTTTGGAGTTTATATATTCACTGTAAGTGCATCATGGATATAAATGTTTTGTGAACTGAGAAAATGAGAAAGTCTATAAAAGCGAAAAAATTTAATTTAAGAGAAAATATTATAAAGATTTTTTTTGAGTATTTACATATAAAAATATGTAAGTGTAAGAGTGAAATGAATAAAAACAATCTATTGAATCCATGTGAGTAAAGGATGATGATCGATTGACCAATTTCTTGTTGTTATTATATTCATCACCTTAATAAATTGTTTAAACACCCATAGCTAGTCTAAACCTAACCATAATTAAGGATATTAAGCAGTAAACATAACAGAGACACTAATGTCTATATATTTTTACAATTGGATACTAACATCAAAAAACAAAGATTTAATGGACTAATATCAAAATACTAATGATTTAAGGGACTGATATCAAACAAAACTCGCATATGTATTAATATACTTATTAAGGTAGATAATTTATGAATAAATGGAATACATGTTTGCTCTTGTTGCAAAAGTTATTTTGTAAATGATGATCATAAACGAGTTCTAAATTCTAATATTTTTTATTCTTGAGCTTGTTTCATCAAATTTCATGACATTCTTTTGCCATTCAGGTTAACCCCATTTGACAAAATTTTGTAAAGATCCAGGATTCTTTTTGTAAATTAATGAAAATTTAGGGTTTTTTTTAAGTTTTAGGGTTATTTGTTCTATAATTTTTTTAAAAAAATTGTTTTACTAAATTAGAGAATTTTCTATAAAAATTTGAAATGTTTGTAGTTTTGAATTTTTCTGTAAATTTTATAAAATCTAGGGTTTTCTACAAATTTTATAAAATCTAGGATTTTTTGCAACATTTTTTAATATTTTTTTAAGTATTTTGGGTTTCAGTAAGTTCTGTAAACATTTTCATAAAATTTAATATTTTTAAAAGTATTTTGGTTATTTCTACTAGTTTTGTAAGTTGTTTTTTTGGCGTTGTTTGTAAAATCATCAAATCTTGAAAGTCCTTTAGGTACCGTTTGACAAAGGGTTAAGTGAGGAGTTAATGAAACTTAACCCCTTCTTAACCCGCCAAACATAAAAAATCTATACAAGGCTTAAAGTGAATTAACCCTCCATAATTTGTCAAACATAAAAAATATAAAAGGGTTAAGCTAACCTCTCTAGCGGGATTAAAGTGAGTTAACCCCTCAAAATGAGGGGTTACTAATACTCCTATTTAGAAGGATTAAGCGTTAACCCTTCTAATTATAAAAAAAATAGTCAAAATCATTGTATTTTCAAACACTAAAACTGATCACAATGGCTAAAATAAAATTTATTTAACGAGTTAAGAATTTAGTCATTCAGATTATCAAATGGGCTAAGTACATTAATATTTCTCTTTAACTCCTCTTCCTTAACCTTTTGCCAAATGGGGCCTTAGGTATTTCGACAAGTTAGGTAAGTTCTATGGATTTTGAATATTTTCTAGCTTGGTTAACGACACATAATTAACATTTATCGCCTTAATTTTGAAGATAAGTTTAGAGGTGAGAATATTGTATAATACATCTAATTATCTTTATCTTTGTTTTTAATTATAAGGAAACAGATGATAAGATTAGAGTTCTACTTTTTTTTTACTTGTTAGGTACAAATTTTAAATGTTCAGATGGTGGAAATTTTAGATCTTTATATATTTTCTCTAATAAATAATTTTTTAAGTTTTAAAATTTTTTATATTTAAATATCTTGTGAAATGGTTGAACGTGGAGATTTAATAATTATTTATAGCTTGTATTTTATTAAAGATAATGCAAATCGGTAGAATATGATCACAATAAAATCATATTAATGATATTTCTATTAAATAGGATAATTTGAAATATAAGGAAATCTTTTTTATTTTGTGAAAATTTTGTAAAATACAATGATTTTTCTAAAGATTTATTTTGAGTGAAAGTACCCTAGAGGGGGGGGGGGAGGGGGGGGGGGTGAATAGGGTAGTTTGCTAATCTAATCCGATATTAATGCCAAACTAAAACTTATTAACTAATATCCTAGAAAATATGATATGCAACAAGTTATATGCAAGGATGTGTAAGGATTGAACAATATGACAATAGGTGATATAGAAATATACACAAAAATAAATGCGTTAAAGTCAAACACAAACATAAGAATATGATCACGGAGTTCAGTTACCCTCGACCTACGTCTCCGCTCCTCACCCTCGAGGAGATTCTCCACTAATCACAAAATGAAATACACAAACGGTTTTCAACACTCACCGATAAACGTTTACAACTCACACAATTGTCAATACACAATACACTCCTCTAAGTGTTGGCCTAGCCCGTGTCACCTTCCACAATTGCTCAGAATTACTATCTCTCCCTGAGATTTACAACCGACGTCACTCTTTTTGGAATTGACCCCGTCTCTCACCAACCACTTCTTTAAGTGTCCTTGTGTATTACAATGTATTTTCTCAACAATAAAGCTTAAATACAAAGGATTTGTTTTCTAACAAGAATGAGAGCGAAATTAAGCTCACACTCAATGAATCACTCACTACAACCCAAATATACTTAATGTGAAATACTAAAAGCTCAATAGGTTGTATGTGCAATCAAAGAGTAAAATGAAATATAAACTCAATTAAAATCTCGCTTATAGAAATGATAATCAAAATATAAATTGCTAGAGATTGAGTTTAGTAAAACTTCTCTGAAAACAAGAGAGATAGAGATATGAAAATTGATGCTCGAAACCGAAATGATCTCCTCCTCTTGTGAAACTCTCTTCACATAAACAATACACTTATTTTTTCTTAAAAACTCTTAAACAAAACTTACAAACTTGTTTTTGAACTTCTCTTAGTTAGTTCAACATGATGAGGCTAAGAGGTATATATAAGCTCTTAAAACAAAACCCCAAAACTAAAGAAAAATCCCCAAACCAACAAAATCCCTGAAATTCAAGAAACTAGAAACTAGCCATTATAGTAGCTGTTAGTCAACTGATGGTACTGTTCAGTCGACTAATGAGTTGACCGTTGGTTGTCGCTTAAAGCCCGTGGGTTGACTGATGCACCATCAGTCGACTGATGAGCTGCTTCGGTCGACTGATGAAAATCAGTCGACTGAGCAGAAACAAATGACAATTCCAGCGGGTTTCTTCAGTCGACTGATGACCTTCGACAGTCGGCTGAAAACATGCACATGGACTAGTTTGAATAGTAAATCTGATTTTTGAAGAGCTTTTAAAAATAGTAAATAAATTTTAAAAATTATAAAATTTAGGGAAATATTTATAAACATGAAAATAGACATATTACAAAAGAAATTTTGAAATATCATTCTATGTTTGTGAAAACTCATCATTTTTCAAAATTAGTCAAAATACAAAATCTTAAAACACTTGATTTTGGACAAAATAATTTCAAACAAGTTTGAAACTTAGTTTGAATGGATTAATGGACTTTATAAAAGATGTACAACAGTTATATTAAGTCTTTAATCCAAAGAATATTATTTTACAAATCGGTAAAACACACGAACTTGTTAAAACTTGATTTTTGATGAAATCAATCCAAACAAGTTTTGAAACACTTTTCAATAAACTAATAGACTTGAGGAAAGATATAAAATAGTGTAAATAAGTCTTTAATTCATAAACACATTTTTTTCAAAACAAATATGATAAATATGAAACGAATGTATATGTATATCAATATATCTACTGTTTCATATTTATATGGTTAAACTTAAAAGCGATAAAGCGATAAACCGAAAACGAGTATGTGTGTAATATTTAAGCTCTAAGTATAAACACATAAAGTATAGACCTAAAATACTATACCCAAGCAATAGTTCTTCAATGTAGCTCATCTTGGTTGCGGATGAAATGATAATGACTTTGGCTTGAATTGCATTGTGCTTCATTCCGATTTTTTTCCAGCCTCCTTTGAATATCATCATGAACGCGCAAACCAACTAACCTCCAACTAAGGATCTTTGTGTAGAATACCTAACAAGTAAACAAAAACACTTGACAAACGACGTTAGGAATTGTTTGTTAATTGTCAAAACTAGATTAGATAGTAGGTTCATAAACATGAGACCTAACAATCTCTCCTTTTTGATGATGACAAACAATCTACACAACAAGTATATAAATATGCATGATACCAAATGAATATATACTTTATAATCCATACATGAAAATGAAATACTCACAATATACTTGTTTCTCCCCCTTTGTCAACATCAAAATGGGGAAAACAATAAGAGTAAGAGAGTTAAAGCCCCCCTACATATGAGCATGAGTGAGTATAAACAAAATATGGAAAAAGCTCCCCCTATCAAAATGCCTTAATGCATATATATAGAAATGATAAGGTGAACAT
>BQKN01000044.1:1594245-1673169 GCA_022839385.1 Asparagus kiusianus
CATTTAAAAGAAGTGTTACAAGGGTCTTAAACATAATATATATTAATAAGAAATATATTAAAGATTCAAAAATCAAAAATCAAATGTTTAATCAATATATCCAAAAAATTTATAAATCATCAAACATAAATCATGATCATTGAGAATACATATAGATATATTATTTTAAAAATGGTGTTTCATTACACAAACAAAAGCTACATATATATTTATATATAGATCATGAAATCAAATAAAGAAAAAACATGAGAATCATGAAAGATATTTTTAAATGAAAACAAGTCATGAAAGTCATGAAAGGCGTGAAGATCGTAAAAGTCCAAATGAAAATCCAAATGAAAATTTTGATATGTGTTCCCAATTTGAAAATAAAAGAGAATCATGATTGATTAAAAACTTTAAAAGTACAATAACATCAAAACATACTTGATCCATAAACGTAAATAAGTGATCAAGTAAAAATAACGTCAAACATTTATATGTTTCATCTACAAAGATCAAAAGAATTATGCTTAGGATAAAACAAACTAAGATCAAATTGACAATTTTTGACACGAAAATAAGAAAAGTGAGCATGTTAAGCTCTTGAAGCTTGTTTTAACCCATATAAAGATTTTTGCACCCGGTAAATATGATTTGAAAGAGAGAATCAATAAATCTGAAGGGTTGCTCAACATGAACCTCTCATTAAAAGCAAAACACCATTTATTTTATGTTTAGAAATAATTATATATATCAAGTTTCTTTTCAAATATGGTGTAAA
Source organism: Asparagus kiusianus (assembly GCA_022839385.1). Taxonomy (NCBI): domain Eukaryota; kingdom Viridiplantae; phylum Streptophyta; class Magnoliopsida; order Asparagales; family Asparagaceae; genus Asparagus; species Asparagus kiusianus. The sequence goes on from BQKN01000044.1 coordinate 1,595,009, forward strand.
TATATATATATTCTCTTAAAAAATATTTATAAATCTATTTACAAACAAAGTCCAAAAAAATTATCTTTTAAAGAACATGAAAAACCAAAAATGCTTTTCCTTCTTTAAAAATCAAGCTTGTTTTGATACCCAAACACTCTTGGTACCAAAGAGTTTAGGGCCATGACCCCTATCAATAAATCTCAATGCCCTTTGGTTATGATCCCATTTGGCCGCTTTTTGTGCATGGATCCGGTCATAGTAATATTTACGCAAATGACCCATTCTATTGTAATATGTGCAATAAAATAGATGCATTTGATTTTGTTGACCATTTATTTGTGCACGAAAATTATTTACAAACAAAGATGGTCTTTTAAAATTATTTTACAAATGTGAAACCTTTTAAGATCAAAACAAAATTTGGTCAAATGATCAAACCGACCACAATAATCACACTTGAACACATGAGCATGCTTATGATGAACAATAGATGCATGTGTATGTGTGTGTGATGAGGAAACTTTATGGGATGCACAAAAAGAATTAGTATTAGATTTTCTAGATTTTAGTGTATCATAGCAAAATTTTGCAAAATGGCCTTTACGACCGTAATAGAGTATTTATAAATTTTGCTATACATGTGTACATAGCGAGTAGGTGATTTTAAAGTATTGGTACAAGACTTAGCACACATATCCATAAGTTTTTTATTATTAACAATACATGTTTTTAGGGTTGAATCTAAGTAAGATATGTGAGTTTTCATATGATTCAACTCATTATTAGACACATATACATTATCATTAAAAGTAGAAAGAGCATGATCATTTTTGAAAGAATTGAATTCATTTCTAATATTTTCTACTTCTATCATTACATTATTATATTCATGAGTTAAGCTAGCTATGGTTGAGGTCAACTTATCATTTTCCAAATTTAGTTTATCATTGCTTTTTTTAAGAGTTACATTTTCTTTAGTAATAATATCAAATTTGGATGCTAGCATCTCATGATCGGATTTTAACACAACATGCTTGCTTTTTTAATCTACAAAGTTTTTATGCGACTTGTTGTAGGCATGTATTTATCTCTCATATGCACATGCGAGTTCATCAATGGATAAGTTATTATCGAAATCAGACTCGCATACCTCACTAGGGCTATCATCTAGTGATCGTGTGTATGATGAAGCTCCAATTGTACTTGAAGTGAAATCCACCAAAATACGTCGGATATCCTCCAAGTTTTCTTGATGTGCTTCTATAAATTTTCACAAATTGTAAGCACTATAAAAAAAGCAAGGTTGTTAGAAATAGATAAGTCAAATGCATTTAGCAAAAATTCTAACAATAGCTTGTTCATAATAGACATATTTTTAGCATTTAAGTTTCACTTGAATTTTTTCAAAGTGGGCACAATATAAACATAATCAATAATTTCTCATAATTCAATATTTTGAGATTTAACAAATAATTTAAATCTAAAACACCACCGAGCATAAGAAAAATAATTGAATTTAGGAGCAATATCAATAGTATAGCCTAAACTAGGTGTACTGTGCATGTCCATAATAATGATGCAAGAAAGATAAAATAATAATCTCAAAACTAGATTAGCAAGATATAAAAATTTGAATCTTTGACTCTAGACGGTTAAGCCACAAATCAAGAGCACCAAGCTATAATACCAAATGAAAGTACCTTGGGAGGGTAAATAGAGTAATTTTCTAATCTAATCCGATATTGATGCCAAATTAAAACTTATTAACTAATATCCTAGAAAATATGATATGTAACAAGTTATATGCAAGGACGTGTAAGGATTGAACAACATGATAATAGGTTATATAAAAATATACACAAAAATAAGTACGCCAATGTCAAACACAAATATAAGAATATGATCACAGAGTTCGGTCACCCTCGACCTACGTCTCCGCTCCTCACCCTCGAGGAGATTCTCCACTAATCACAAAATCAACTACACAAACGGTTTTTAACGTTCATTGATAAACGTTTACAACTCACACAATTGTCAATACACAATACACTCATTTAAGTGTTGGCCTAGCCCATGTCACCTTCCTCAAGTGCTCGGAATTACTATCTCTCCCTAGGATTTACAACCGACGCCACTCCTCTTAGAATTGACCCCGTCTCTTACCAACCACTTTCCTAAGCATCCTTATGTATTACAATGTGTTTTCTCAATAATAATGCTCAAATACAAAGGATTTGTTCTCTAACAAGAATGAAAACGAACTTAAACTCACACTCAATGAATCACTCACCACACCCAAATATACTTAATATGAAATACTCAAAGCTCAATATATTGTGTGTGCAATCAAGGAGTAAAATAAAATATAAACTCAATTAAAATCTAGCTTATAGAAATGATAATCAAAATATAAATTGCTAGAGATTGAGTTTAGTAAAACTTCTCTGAAAACAAGAGAGATAGAGATATAAAAATTGATGCTCAAAATCGAAATGATCTCCTCCTCTTGTGAAACCCTCTTCAGATAAACAACACACTATTTTTTATTAAAAACTCTTAAATAAAACTTGCAAACTTATTTTTAAACTTCTCTTAGTTAGTTCAACATGATGAGGCTAAGAGGTATATATATGCTCCCAAAACAAAACCCCAAAAACAAAGAAAAATCCCCAAACTAATAAAATCCCTAAAATTAAGGAAACTAAAAACTAGTCGTTACAGTAGCCGTCAGTCGACTGATGGTACTATTCAGTCGACTGATGAGCTAACCATTAGTTGCCGCTCAAAGCTCATCGATCGATTGATACACCATCAGTCAACTGATGAGCTACTTCGGTCGACTAATGAGAATCAGTCGACTGAGCAGAAATAAATGGTAATTCTAGCAGGTTTCTTCAGTCGATTGATGACCCTCGTTAGTCGACTGAAAACATGTACATAGACTAGTTTGAATAGTAAATCTAATATTTGATGAGCTTTTAAAAATAACAATTAAATTCCAAAAATTATAAAATTTAGGAAAATATTTATAAACTTGAAAATAGGCATGTTACAAAAGGAATTTTTGAAATATTATTTCCTATTTGTGAAAACCATTTTATAAAATCGATCAAAATACAAAATCTCAAAACACTTGATTTTGGACAAAATGATTTCAAACAAGTTTGAAACTTCTTTTAAATGGATTAATAGACTTTATAAAAGATGTAAAACTGTTATATTAAGTCTTTAATCTAATACACATTATTTTACAAATCGGTAAAACACACGAACTTGTTAAAATTTGATTTTTGATGAAATCAATCCAAACAAGTTTTAAAACACTTTTCAATAGACTAATAGACTTGAGGAAAGATATAAAATAGTGTAAACACGTCTTTAATCCATAAACACATTATTTAAAAAATGATAAATATGAAACGAATGTATATGTATATCAATATATCTATTGTTTCATATTTATACAGTTAAACTTGAATACGATAAGCCGAAAACGTGTATGTGTGTTCTGTTTGCGGAGAAAATTGATTGTTTCATCACGGGATTCATTACAAACTTCAGACATTTACAACAAAAATAAAAATTATTCTTTTTATAAGACCTTTACACAATGAAAACAAAACAAAAGTACAATTCTCTTCAAACAGCGCAGAGATCGTTTATCGGTCTTCTGCTTGCGTGGGATCTTGGCCTGTGATGGGGATGTTGATATTCGTGGACCACCGTTGATCAAATCTGATTGCTAAAAAATCGGGCAGAGCTTCGTTGATTCGCGAAGGAATCAAGAAACCGTAGCGCTTATCTCGGCAACGGCGAGATAATTGCTCTTCTTAAGATTATCGCAACGGGAAAATCTTAAGGAATGGACCTAGGAAACTGTAGATCTGACGAGCTCCTCTTCTTTATGCTGACGATCTCGATCCGATCTCTACTCCTTGAGAAACCGAAGCGCTTATCTCGGCAACAGCGAGATAATTGCTCTTCTTAAGATCACCGCAACAGGGTAATCTTAAGGGACAAACCGGGCTGTAGATCTAACGAACTCCTCTTCTTTATGACGAAGAATCCGCTGAAGTCTCCTCTTCCTCTCTGAAATTCATGGCTCTTTAGTCCTCAATCTGGCAGGGCTTCGCCAACGCTCGAGAATTCGAGATCTTTGAAAATGAAGGCCCTAGAGCTGTATTTATAGGCTCCGGAAGTCGGTTTTTTGGATAACAATAGCCGATTCACACCTATCCTCAGTTATAACCACTTTATCACATTTAAAGATAATCCCAAGGTAGTTAGGGAGGCTCTGAAACCGTCAAAACTGATCGAAAACCGTCAAACACACGTCCCGAGTGCGAGACAGTTCGGGGTGTCTCGCACATGTGCGAGACAGTTTGTACCCTCTTCAGTATTTTTGCTCTAATTCTTTCATACGACCTCTAAATGAGGTGATTCAAGTTGTGTTGGAAAGATAACGAAGAGATCTACAACTTTTATCTTTTAAGATTCTTCAGATTCAAATCGAATCATAGTCAACCTTGTAGCAAGAAAGCAATAACAATGAACCAGCAAGCAATCAACGATCCCCTTGTAGCAAGAAAGCAATAGCAACCAACAAGCTGAAACCAATAACCAGCAAGCAACAAGCTCAAACCAATGACTTATACAAGGTTTTCAAAGAAGAAAGATAAACTCAAATAGAAACTCAAAAATCTAGAATATTAGAGATGTATATGATCCTATAGTAGGGTTCAGATATAGGTACAAATTGAAAATATGGATTGCATCTAATAATAAACTTGCAATGTAGATTGCAATCACATGGATGGATTGCTTCACCTAATCATTTCGAATGCAATGTAGATTGCATTCTCTTCCAGGATTGTCGTACCTAAACATTATAAAGACATTGTAGATTTCATTCTCATAACAAGCCTATCATCATTGCCCAATTACCTCAACCTGATCATCAATTAAAATGCTCTTAAAAAGAACAATTTCATATAGAATAGTCATACCAATACATAGCTTAGAAGTAGGTTGATCATATCCATCGGTACTTGCATCAAGTATCATAATATATGGATACATAAACTTGCAAAAGAGCACAAAGAATATGAGATACCATAAAATTTAAAAGACCATAAAAAGAACATGAGATACATAATATATGGATATATGAACATGTGTCAAGTGCAAATAGCATACAATTTACAAAAGTAGCAACATATCCATATGTTCTCAAACCACCTCCCTAATTTGCATCAATATGTAGTGAAGTATGCATCAAGTTTATAAAAGTAATATGCACACCAAGTTTTCAAAAGGTGAACACACAAAATAACCTATTGGTCAACCATCATTCGTTGCTCCTAAATCCTTATTCCTTGATAATCTTCTCTATAAAAAACTTTTGGGCATTTTTAGTCTTGATGATTAACCTCCTAGCTTCTGATTCATGATCATACAAATAATCAAAAACTTTATCTAATGTATCTTCGAGAAACTTAGCCTCATGTGCTAATAGAGCCTTCGCTATGCTCTCACTCCAATGTAAAATGTGTTGATTTTGAATTGAGTAGGACATTGATTCAATGAAATCACGCATGAGTGAGTTCTCCTCTTTAGCCTTGCTACTCTTCTTCTTAGAATTAGATTTATCATTTGATGTAGAACTTTCCCCACTAGAAGGCTTCAAGTTTTGAGATTGAGTGTTTATATTAAGCCCGCTTAGTATTTCAGGCTCAAAATGTGTGTTAGAGGATACATCTAACCTCATTTTTACTAAGATCAATATGATCCTCATCAATTTTAACATGTTACCTAGAGCCAATATTCTTAGTCATATCTCTAGCAAAATTTCTCTTTGTTTGGTCATCTCCCGCAATATAACATAAATCATTGTAGAGTTTGAGAGGAGTGTTCAGGTACTCCTTCAATCGAGAGCTATTGCATTTCTCGTCCTGTACAATAAAAGAATGCAAGATTAATATTGCAAGATCAATATATTCGTAAGTGGGAGATAACTAATCTAAGATAGATATACCTGTGTCCACTTATCATAACATTCTAGATCCATGGTGATAATTTTTATCTGTGGATCATAACCAGCCCCACTCATATTCATGATAGTACGCATATTAGAAAAAATTTAGACTTCAAACACTTGACATGATTCATCACATTCTCTTTGGTGAATTCAGTTCCACACTTGGCATTGACCTATTTTGCAGCTTTTTTATATGCTCTATCTTAAAAATTTTGTCAACTTTGGCAATATCTTTCACCATTTGAGCAAGAAAGCGGGATTTGCACACCATTTAGCATTATGCACACCCCTTTTTTCTTTTTCTTGTTTAAGACTTTTGGTTGAATTTTTCTTTTAGCAACTACCTGCTTCTTTCTTTTGCTTGGAGAATTAGCTTTATCTCCAATGTCTATTGTTCTCTTTAAAAAATGTGTGTCTCCAAGTGGGTACCACTGCTATGTGGGCTAGGGAAAGTATGGATAAGTGAGTAGCCACTGTTAAGCATATTCATATATGATACAAAGGCAATAATTGATGTTTTTAGAAGAAATCTGATCATGCGAAAGCAGAATGATTTAAGAGAAAGAGTATTTTTAGACAGATTCTAAAATGTAATTTTGGAGGATCATATATTTTGACTCGCACTCTAGAATCTTTATTATTATATGCTTTTGGAAAGCTCAGGAAGTGCTCCATACATAAAACTAATTCTCGGTTCTAGATAATATTCATGTTCAAAGATATTCATCTTCAGGCTCAACTGCCCATGGAATTCTAGGTTACTTTTAGTTTTCTAGTTTTTATAGAAATTTTTTTATCTTAGAAAGGCTAATTATTTTAGGAAATGTTATTTTAGTAATTTTGTTTTGTTTTACACCCTATATAAGGGGAACGAATTTGTAAGCTCTTTAGATTGATTACTATTATTTCAATTTTCTATTCCTAGGGTTTTTTTTAGGGTTTTTTTTGTTTTGCTCGTAAAAGAACTAATAGTTATCTCTTTTGATTACGCTTCCGTTACATTAGTTGGTATCAGAGATAGGCTATTTTTCTACTAATAACAACCAACGATAATGAAGTTAATCACCCTTCACCTGATCTTGCACAGCGAGTTAATACCCTAGATCGACGTGTTGAAGAAATCATCATAGCAACGAGGAGTTTGACTAATTCAATAAACAGAGGGAACCAAAACCAAGTCAATGACGAGGTGCTTGCCTGGGATGTTACCCATAATCTACCCGCCAGGGCTGGTATTCGTGCTCAGCGTCAAAATCAAGATGGATATAGAGAAATTTAGAGTGCTTGAGGACAACTTAAAATACTCTTGATGAAGGGAGACATGGCCATGATTAACGCATTAGGGTCAAGGATCTTTCCTTCTTTTGGGTAACGACAAAATTGAAGAGTTCCTTGATTGGCTTCATTAGATTGAGAAGCCTTTCGAGTTTCATTCCATCCTGGAAAATAAGTTTCTTTAGTGGCCTACAAGTTGCAAAGTGGAGCTGCAGCATTGTGGGATCAACTCCAACTTAATCGGACTTGCCAACACAAACCGACAATTCGTACCTGGTATCATATAGAGAGAGAGCTGTGATCGGGATTCTTGCCTATGGATTATGAGCAGATCTTATTTGCTCAGTTCTAGAATTGTTGCCAAAATATGTGTTCTATTCATGAATATGCTACTAAATTTCTTACTACGTCGAGCAGAAACAACCTGAAGGAATTTGAATCCTAACACGTTTCTCGTTATAAGAATAGCTTAAAGAACTCAATTCAAGATAAATTGATAATACATACTATGTTGAGACTTGATGAGACCTATAACCTAGTGCTCAAGCTAAAGCATAATTGATTTGCTGCTTTCCGCCTTAAACCCGCAATTTAATGAGTCGTGGTTTCAGTAGTGGTAATAAATTTGATGAATCAACAATATAATATAGCCAGAGATTATTGTCGCACCATCAAATCTAACAACTCTGGCTAAGCAGGTGGCTAGAACAAATAGTCACCCTGCTTGGCTGAGCGCAACTGCTCTAGAACCTCATCCTAAAACCTATGCTTGACTGATACCGAGAAAGTGCTTAACTAGGCCACCGACCTAGTGATTGTCATGCATGTAGGTGTATGAACATGGTGGATCATGATGATGATCGAGTCGTTGAGGATGTCTTTGGCAAGGAAGAGGAAATTTATACTGCAGTGATGGGAATTTTTATGACATTGATGATTACCCTTCCCACTCTTTAGCGATTTGCAAGATATTGTTCGCTCTGACCCACAATGACACAACATTTTTTGTACTAATTGCATTATCTAGAAGAAGATTTACAATGTGATCATTAATAGCGGTAGCAGCGAGAACTTTGTTTCTCGAGATATTGTGGAGTGCATACAATTACCCATGGAGAAGCATCCACATCCTTACAAGATCGGTTGTATTAAGTCTATGGGCTACAGCAAGGTTACCAAATAGTGTCGAATTCCTTTCTCCATTGGCAAGTACAAAGACATCATGTTGTGCTATATAGTTGATATGTATGCCTGCCATTTACTGCTAGAAAGACCTTGGCAGTTTGATCTTGATGTCATTCATATAGGCAAGAAGAACACTTACTACTTTTGAAAAGATGGTATTTGGTTTGCACTTGCTCCTTTGCAAACTAAGTGTAGAAATTGCAAAGATGAAGGTTGGATCTTTTCTTTTTACGTAGGATTCGGATGCTGATAAGCGTCATCGTTTAAAATTGTTTGATGAGGAAGATCTGATGATGGATCATCTGAGCAAGGAACTATTGCCTTACAAAACCTGCCACAAATTTAACATGTAGAAGATTGCTTATTTGACTATGTTTCACCCAATGAAGTTGCTTTACCTTCAGCCAAACAGGAGGAAAAGTTTTGTTCAGGGAGGGGAAAATGATGCGGAGGTAATAATTAATGTTTTTGGAAGAAATCTGATCATGTGAAAGCAGGATGATTTAAGTGAAACATGCAACTTTGGAGGATCATGTCTTTTGACTCACTTTATAGAATCTTTATTTTTGAGGAAGTGCTCTATACATAAAACTAATTTAGGACAAGCTTAAAACTAATTCTTACAAGGACAGAAGATCGACCCGCTCAACAACCGTAGAGGGTTTGTATCAGAGTAGGCTAAGAAAGCTTCTATCCCATCCTTGTATTGGGCGTCTAGATGCCTCCGATCATGTGGAATGCTCATGAACGATTTGTCAGGAACTGTCCGCATCTAAAATTTAAAAATTAATAGAAGTGAGCATATCCCTACATATATCATTTTAATTTAGGACAAGCGTGTGTGACCGGCTGTCAGGGGAAGGTTTCTATCACATTAGGTATGTAAACATGGCGTGTATATGTATTTATGTGTGTTCAAGTGTACTTTCATTTCGTCAAAATTTCGATAGTACCTACCCGCTGTTCTTCGAGTAGACTATAGTAGGAAGGATATACTCCTGCATATCCCTGTATGTGTAAATTTTGATCTCCCGGAATAGGGATTTCGTTTGTATTGATAAGAATAGCTTATTGTAAACTAAATAAATCAAAATTACAACAGAAGCGGAGGGAATGCCCTCCTTGTTTAACGTGGGGTCTTTGGTAGTGATAGGACGCCTCGCTCAGTTCTCGCACTGAGTTTGCTTCCCTTGGACGATTCGATCGAGGTTGCAGGAGAGCTTCAGTACGTAATAGAAGCTTGATTGGGCGAGTTCGGTCAACTCAGGCCAAACGGGGGCTTGTGCTTGTCGACTGACTGCTTGGAGAGATCTACCATGCAAGAACTTGTAAAGAGCCTAAGAGCCTTAAGTCTGAGAGTTCAAACGAGTCTCTTCAAATGAGGGAGCCTTTAGCAAATGAGCCAAGGTTCAACCTTTGGAAGATTAGCCAGCCAAGCAAGCAGCAGCTAATCAACCCCTTTCACATTGGCTGAAAGTGGCTTTAAATAAGCAAGGGATGGCATGGGTCATCCCTTGATTTGTGGGATTTGACCACTAGTAGGGGTAAGGGAGCCAACCGCCCTAGCTGTGGGATGTGACCACTTAGGGGGTCCTATCAGCCGCCCTATTCTTGCTAGGTGAGGAGCGTCATGCTTTCTCCCTTGATTCATAGGATTTGACCACTGATGTGACTGTTCCCATACTATAAGTGGATAGCTGACAATGCTGGCCGATTTCTAGTTGTTAGGCGAGCTTAGTCCGCGCAGGTGAGGTGCAAACTGTCAGGCGAGCTTGGTCTTCAGGCGAGCTTGAACCTTCGTGCTGGCGAGTCAGCCAAACGGGCGAGCTTAGAGCTATCTGGCGAGCTAGGCCTTCAGGCGAGCTTGGTTCAATGTGCAGGTGAGCCTGTGCAGGCGAGCTGTGCAGGCGAAGCTGTGCAGGCAAGCTATGCAGGCGAATCTCATCCAGGAAAGCTTCAACACTGTTAGGCGAGCTCTATCCTTGCAGACGGACTTCCTTGCAGGCGAGCTTCAGCCTTTACAGGAGAGCTTTAGCCTTTAGGCGAGCTACTGAACATGCTTCGAAGAATAGGTCATAACTTTCAAACCGTAAGTCAGAATTGGACGAATTATATATGAAAATCGGCTATCTCAACGAGACGAAGCCGACCAAACCAACCCTATAGGGTTTAGTTTGCTTCTGTCTATTTTGCTAAATTCCTTCCGGTTTGAGAGATATCAGTGTTTTTTCCCTTTTTGCTATTTCGGGCGAGGTTTTAGCAGTTTTGTTATGAACTTCTCTGATAAGGATTAAATGTAATTTTTATTGCCTACCAAACCCCCTCCAAAGTTTTTAGACCTGAATCAGGCCGCATGGGGTCTAGAACACTTTGGATATGAAGACCTGTAAAGTAATCCCTGCTCAGATCGAGTGAGGATCCCTCCAACGAGCTCGGTGAAGTTGACCTCCTCACCCGTAGCTGATGATCGCCTTCTAGGATTTTGAACAAACCCTCAGCTATCAACGAACTTGATTTGTCTTTACTAACTACCGTTTGAGTTGGACTAGCCATGCTCTTGCCTTTAGCATGGTAAGTTGCCGAGGAGTTTCTCTTAGGGTCAATGCTAAAATTTTTCCTCTATCCTTAGCCTTTCGAGGCGTTTGGATTAAGAGCGTAGGGAGCAGTTTAACCTCGTATACCAGTCGAAGGGTAGGAGCAGTTTAGTCTCATGCACCAGTTAGAGGATAAGGGGAAGCTTGTCTTCTCTTAGAACAAAGATGAACCCTGATTTGTCTTCTCTTGGGGCAAAGACAAACCCTGATTTGTCTTCTCTTGGGGCAAAGACGAACCCTGATTTGTCTTCTCTTAGGGCAAAGATGAACCCGATATAGTAGCACATCGCATGGTAGGCCACTATTTGGGTAAAGGCACACCGCTTGGTAGGTCATTATCAAACAACAACGCCTTTTGCAAAAAAGACGGTGATGGGAGGAACCAAATCGTTCAGGGACGTATGAGTGTGATGATTGATTGTTATAGGAGCCATCGCATGGTAGGCTACTACCCATCAATTATTCTGAGGATATTAGAATGCTCGGAAAGGATCAGGTCATTCAGGGACGTATGAGTATGACGACTGATCAGACAACGTCATTTGCGGGAATGACAGTGTCAGCTATCAGAGGTAATCGTTAATGTGATAGGAATTGCCGCGATCGGAGCGACTTTGTGGACCTACCGCTCCATTGAAGAGAGTCGGTAAGTAGATTCTGGTCAGAGGTGTGATGTTAACATGACAGGGATTGTCGTGATCGGAACGACTTTGATGACCTACCATCCTATTGAAGAGGATTGGTAAGTTGATTTTGTCAGAGGTGTAGTGTTAACATGACAGTGGGAGTTTGTTACGATTTGAGCAACTCTGTGGACTTACCATCAAAATTACAACAGAAGCAGATGGAATGCCCTCCTTGTTTAACGTGAGGTCTTTGGTAGCGATAGGACGCCTCGCTCAGTTCTTGCACCGAGTTTGCTTCCCTTGGATGATTCGATCGAGGTTGCAGGAGAGCTTCAGTACACAGTAAAACCTTGATTGGGTGAGTTCAATCAACTGAGGCCAAACGGGGGCTTGTCCTTGTCGGCTGACTGCTTGGAGAGATCTACCATGCAAGAACTTGCAAAGAGCCTAAGAGCCTCAAGTCTGAGAGTTCAGACGAGTCTCTTCAAATGAGGGAGCCTTTAGCAAATGAGCCAAGGTTCAACCTTTGGAAGATTAGCCAGTCAAGCAAGCAGTAGCTAATCAACCCCTTTCACGTTAGCTGAAAGTGGCTTTAAATAGGCAAGGGATGGCATGGGTCATCCCTTGATTTGTGGGATTTGACCACTAGTAGGGGTGAGGGAGCCAGCCGCCCTAGCTGTGGGATGCGACCACTTAGGGGGTCCTGTCAGCCGCCCTATTCTTACTAGGTGAGGAGCGTCATGTTTTCTCCCTTGATTCGTAGGATTTGACCACTGATGTGACTGTTCCTATACTCCAAGTGGGTAGCTGACAATGCTGGTGGGTTTCTAGTTGTTAAGCGAGCTTAGTCCGCGCAGGCGAGGTGTAAACTATCAGGCGAGCTTGGTCTTCAGGTGAGCTTGAACCTTCATGCTGGTGAGTCGGCCAAACGGGCGAGCTTCAAGCTATCAGGCGATCTAGGCCTTCAGGCGAGCTTGGTTCAATGTGCAGGCGAGGCTGTGCAGGCGAGCTGTGCAGGCGAGGCTGTGCAGGCGAGCTGTGCAGGCGAATCTCATCCAGGCGAGCTTCAACACTATTAAACGAGCTCTATCCTTACAGACGGACTTTCTTACAGGCGAGCTTCAGCCTTTACATGCGAGCTTCAGCCTTTAGGCGAGCTTCAACCTTTAGGCAAGCTACTGAACATGCTTCGAAGAATAGGCCATAACTTTCAAATCGTAAGTCGGAATTTAACGAATTATATATGAAAATCGGCTATCTCGACGAGATGAAGCCGACCAAACCTACCCCATAAAGTTCGGTTTGCTTCTGTCCGTTTTGCCAAATTCCTTCCGGTTTGATAGATATCAGCGTTTTTCTCCTTTTTGCTATTTCGGATGAGGTTTTAGCAGTTTTGTTCTAAACTTCTCTGATAAGGATTAAAGGTAATTTTTATTACCTATAATCCCTCTGACATTTGTACACGGAGAACAACGAGTAAGTACCGCCGAAACGTTGACGAAATAAAAGTACACAAGAACACACGTAAATATATATACACGTCACGTTTACATACCTAACCCGTCCACACTTGACAGATCTAATAAATATTTATATATAAGCCCCCTGTCACATACATGTACGAAAAGGTTGTCGGACCGAATACAATGTTCTCGTATCCGCCAAACATCCCGTACACGTATGTGACAAGTAAATAAAGAGATTATAAATAGTATTTATGTTGGCCTCTTTGTTTTGATGATGTTTAACAAATAATTTACTACTAATATTGTTTGTCTAGTGTTTGTGTTTTCTAGGCAAACAATATGTTAGAGGATGGATGGAATTGCGCATTCACGATCATATCCAATGGAGGTTGGCAGAATTGTGGAGTGAAGCCATACAATTCAAGTTAAAGATCCAAGTTCAAGCTTCATCCGCAAGATTACCAAGAAGAGCTTATTGAAGATCAAGATCATAGCTTGGGCAATTTAGTTTAGGTTTATATTATGTGTGTTAGTACTTTAAGCTCAATTATATACACACATACACGTTTTGGTTTTATATATATAGTTATATCTATATACATATATGTTTTGGTTTGATAGTTTTCAAGTTTTAATATGAAACAATTTAATATAATTAGAAAATATATTTTTGTTTCATACTTATATGCATACATATGATTTCATCAATATCAATTTTATTTAGTTTAATGAAATCATGTTTTAGTGCATTATATGTGTATTTTGATAAAATACTACATTCATTGTTTATAGACTTCATAACAATAGTTTATATCGCTTCGAAAGTGGCTCGCGGTCGATCGCGAGATTTTCACGGTCGACCGCCGTATACTCCAACGGCTATTTTGTACAGAATCTGATTTCCGATTTTGTTGGTTTTTTGGTCATTTTTGTTGGGTTTTTGGATGATGTTTTGGGAGGCTATAAATACCCCTTTGATCTCAGTTCTCAAAGTAATCCAAGAAGTTTTTAAACAAGGGTTTAAGTTTGTTTAGTGTTTGTTTAAAAGAGTTTTTGTTTGGGAAATTATTTTACACAAGTGGAGGAGATCATCTACATTGATTGAGCTTCATCTTAATCCATCTCTCCATCTTGTTTTTCAGAGAAGCATTTCTAAACTCTTATCTAGCTTTACATTTGCATATTTGTTTGATTATCATTCTTAAAGCTAGTTTTTATATTGAGTTTAGATTTTATTTCACTCATTGTTTACACACACACCCACTTGAGCTTATTGTATGTTCATACATAGTATATTTGGGTTGGTGAAAGTTGTAACAATTGAGTGTGAGCTTTTATTGTGTTCTCATTCATATTAGAGAACAATCATTCTTTGTATTGTGCTTAATTGTGAGATCACTTTGTAATACACTTGTACACCAAGAGAAGTATGTGGCGAGAGTCGGGGATCGTCCCAAGAGGAGTGGCGTCGGTTGATAAACCTAGGGAGAGGTTGTATCCGAGCACTTGAGGGAGGCACGTCTAGTTTAACACTTGAGAGGGTGTAGAGTGGGATTGCAAGAGTGTGTAAGTTGTAGAGTTTTCGGTAAACTAGAAAACCATATTATGAGGTGTAAACGTTGTTCGGGTAAACGTAGAAAACCCGGTTGTGATAGTGGAGATCTTCTCGAGGTGAGGAGTGGAGACGTAGGTCGTGGGGACCGAACTCCGTAATCATATCGTTTGTTTATGATTGCATTGGCGCACTTATTTTTATGTTCATATCTTATATCACCTTTGTATATTGCTTGTTGATTATATTGCCCACTATCTAGTTTAGATTGTTTACCCCTGTGTTAATTATAAATCTTTGCATATATCCCATAGTATATCTCATTCCTAGGATATACCCCTTAGTTCATATTGCTCATCCTATCTCATATATATTGTTGTATTTCATACTTGCTAGGATAACTTATTAATTAATTTTAATTAGCATAAAATCGGATTAGATTAGCATAAGATCCTAATCACCCCCCTCTAGGGTCTAACAATTGGTATTAGAGCTTGGTGCTCTTTGATTTAAGGTCTAATCGCCTTGAGTTAAAGATCTAAGTTATCTTTTTGTGCTAATCTAGTTATGATTGTATTTGTCTTGCTTGCATATATTCACATATATATCATGAAAATAAATGTATTTTGTTTAGGCTATGAATCAAATATTTCTCCTAAATTCATAAATTTCCCCTATGCATAATGGGCTTCTAGATTTAAACTATTTGTGCAATCTAGAAATATTGACTTATGGGAAGTTATTGATTATGGTTACATTGTGTTCACATTGGAGAAATCCAAGTGGAGCGATCATGATAATGAAATGTTTACAGTGAACAAGCTTTTGTTAGAATTTTTGCTTAATGATTTTGACTCATCCTTTTCTAACAAATTTGCTCATTTTGATAGTGCTTACAAACTTTGGAAATTTATTGAAGCACATCAAGGGGACTTGGAGGCAATCCGACAAGCTTTGGAGGATTCTTCTTCAAGTTCATGTGGAGCATCATGCACACGGACACAAGAAGATAACTCTTGTGTAGTAAGCGATTCCGATTCCGATAATGATTTATCTATTGATGAACTCGCTTGTGCATATGAGAAATTATCGCATGCCTACACTAAATTGCAAAATAATTTTATTGATCTTAAAAGCAAGCATGTGAAATTAAAATCCGATCATGAGTTGCTAGGTTCTAAATTTGATCTTAAAAGCAAGCATGCGAAGTTTTGTTATGATTTGAAAAAATATTCAAACTTACCAAATTTCTCAAGTAAACCACCTTTGTTTAAAGATGTTTCTCATTTGCGATATAATTTAAAAGAAAAATCTTTATTTGCAAATGATTTCCGTGCACGCCCACTTGGTCAACAAAAATCATTTAAACTTCTGCATTGCACATATTGCAATCGGAAAGGTCATGTGTATAATTTTTGTTTTGACCGTGCTAGTGTACCATATGTGCCCAAACGGGTTCATAACCCTAGGGCTTTGAGCTTAAATGATAGGGGTCATGTCCCTAACCAATCCGACACCAAGAATGCTTGGGTGTCAAAATAATTTTTCTTAAACCAAGAATTTTAGTGTTTTTATTTTTCTTCTTTTTGGTTTTGAAAATTATACTTTAAACTTTTGAACATGAAAACAATTTTTTTCCATTGATCAAATTCTTTTATTTTTCATGATTATTAGTTTTGATTTTGATGAGAGGTTTGTGTTTATATAACCCTCCGGATTTATTGGGTGTTTATTCCCATATCTTATTACCGGGTGCTAAAAATGTTTATATGGGTTGAAACAAGCTCAAGAGCTTGATTATTAGTTGCCTCTCTTGCATTTTATCAAAAATTGTGTTTTGATTGGTTGCTTTGAATTCATTATATTTCACCTATATGATGATATTTATGTGTTTGTGCTTATGGATCATCTATTCGTGGTTTATAATGTATTCTATGAGTGATTTGATCAAGTTCTTCATTGATCAAATATCGTTTTTGGATATAAACTTTGATTTATGATTTCTTTTGATTGATTTGTTTTCATTTGAAAACTTTTTACATGATTTTCATGTTCCTTTCTTTTGATTTCATAAATCTATTTTTGATTTTTTTGTTTATATTTTAAGACACATTATTTTAATGATACATCCATATGTGTTCTCATTATCTTGTAGTATGTGAGTGATATTTAGCATATTCATCTATGCTTGCTCACATATGTTTGCCATGATCTTTTATTACCTATATCCTATATGGCATTTTGATAGGGGGAGCAATCCCTATTCTTGTGTTATACTTACCTATGCTTTTTGATAAGGGGAGCTTTCGCTCTCTTCATTCCTTGTTTTCCCCTTTTTGATGTTGTCAAAGGGGGAGAAATATTATGAGTATAGCATTTCTTATTTATATGCATGATAATTCTAATTTATATATTCTTTCTTTTCATACATATATCCTTTTTGTAATTTGTTTGTCATCATCAAAAAGGGGAAGATTGTTGGCCTCTTTGTTTTGATGATGTTTAATAAACAATTTATCACTAATATTGTTTGTCTAGTGTTTGTGTTTTCTAGGCAAACAATATGTTGGAGGATGGATGGAATTGCGCATTCACGATCATATCCAATGGAGGTTGGCGGAATTATGGAGTGAAGCCATACAATTCAAGTTGAAGATCCAAGTTCAAGCTTCATCTACAAGATTATCAAGAAGAGCTTATTGAAGATCAAGATCATAGCTTGGGTAATTTAGTTTAGGTTTATATTATGTGTGTTAGTACTTTAAGCTCAATCATATACACACATACACGTTTTGGTTTTATTTATATATATAGTTATATATATATACATATATGTTTTGGTTTGATAGTTTTTAAGTTTTAATATGAAACAATTTAATATAATTAGAAAACATATTTTTGTTTCATACTTATATGCATATATATGATTTCATCAATATCAATTTTATTTAGTTCAATGAAATCATGTTTTAGTGCATTATATGTGTGTTTTGATAAAATACTACATTCATTATTTATAGACTTTATAACAATAGTTTATATCTTTCTTTAAGTCTATAAAATCATTTTGTAATATTTCAAAACATGGTTAAGCTAAAATATCAAAACGCATGTGTTCACACTTTCATGTTTTGGACTATTTTGCAAAATGATGATATTTCTCATTTGGGAAGTTCTTTTCGTAAACCAATTTTTGTAACATGTGTATTATCATGTTTACAATCATTTCCTAAAGTTTTACATTTTTCTGAATTTATTTGATATTTTTAAACAATGTTTTAAAATCAGAAAATCAACTTTCAAACTGTTCTGTTCATGTAAAAGTTTGCGGTCGACCGTCACGGTCGACCAAACCTGAGTTTTTACCTACGGAGTCCAATAGAGACTTTCGCGGTCGACCGCCACGGTCGACCGTCAGTTTGAATTTTCCCACGGTCGACCGTCACGGTCGACCGCTAAAGTCTCTGGAAAATTCTCAGCTTCAAAAGTGGCTCGCAGTCAACCGTGAGATTTTCACGGTCGACCGCCGTATACTCCAACGACTATTTTGTACAGAATCTGATTTCCAATTCTGTTGGTTTTTTGGTCAATTCTGTTGGGTTTTTGGCTGAGGTTTTGGGAGGCTATAAATACCCCTTTGATCTCAGTTCTCAAAGTAATCCAAAAAGTTTTTAAACAAGAGTTTAACAAGGGTTTAAGTTTGTTTAGTGTTTGTTTAAAAGAGTTTTTGTTTGGGAAATTGTTTTACACAAGTGGAGGAGATCATCTACATTGATTGAGCTTCATCTTAATCCATCTCTCCATCTTGTTTTTTAGAGAAGCATTTCTAAACTCTTATCTAGCTTTACATTTGCATATTTGTTTGATTATCATTCTTAAAGCTAGTTTTTATATTGAGTTTAGATTTTATTTCACTCATTGTTTACACACACACCCACTTGAGCTTATTGTACGTTCATACATAGTATATTTGGGTTGGTGAGAGTTGTAACAATTGAGTGTGAGCTTTTATTATGTTTTCATCCATATTAGAGAACAATCATTCTTTGTATTGTGCTTAATTGTGAGATCACTTTGTAATACACTTGTACACCGAGAGAAGTGTGTAGCGAGAGTCGAGGATCGTCCCAAGAGGAGTGGCATCGGTTGACAAACCTAGGGAGAGGTTGTATCCGAGCACTTGAGGGAGACACGTCTAGTTCAACACTTGAGAGGGTGTAGAGTAGGATTGCAAGAGTGTGAAGTTGTAGAGTTTTCGGTAAACTAGAAAACCATATTGTAAGGTGTAAACGTTGTTCGGGTAAACGTAGAAAACCCGGTTGTGATAGTGGAGATCTCCTTGAGGTGAGGAGCGGAGACGTAGGTCGTGGGGACCGAACTCCGTAATCATATCGTTTATTTGTGATTGCATTGGCACACTTATTTTTATGTTTATATCTTATATCGCCTTTGTATATTGCTTGTTGATTATATTGCCCACTATCTAGTTTAGATTATTTACCCCTGTGTTAATTATATATCCTTGCATATATCCCATAGTATATCTCATTGCTAGGATATACCCCTTAGTTCATATTGCTCATCCTAGCTCATATATATTGTTGTATTTCATACTTGCTAGGATAACTTATTAATTAATTTTAATTGGAATAAAATCGGATTAGATTAGCATAAGATCCTAATCACCCCCCTCTAGGGTCTAACAATTTATTGGATGGGGAATTCTATGGCTCGAAAATATGTGTGTGTGTGTGTGTGTGTGTGTGTGTGTGTGTGTAGTTTCTCTGTAATTAGAGATATAATAGTTATTCTAACATTCACCCTAACCCTCACCCTCACCCTCACGCTCACCGTAACCCTTACTGTAACACTCAACGCAACCCAACCCCCTCACCTAACCCTAACCCTCACCTAATGCTACGGGTGTATCGTCTCTTCGGGAGCTTAGCGATCCTCATGGGAGCTTGAGGATAGATGATTCTCATGGTATCTTGAGAATAGAGTAGAGGAGTCATGGACGAGGCCATTGGAGGCGACGAAGTCGAAGGATTCATCAAAACTACAGGAATTACAGTTGGACTCTGGCCGGTCGACCGGCGTGGTCACGGCGATCGACCGCTTCGTGCATAGACCCAGACTATGTCTCGGGACTGTGAGCGGTCGACCGATGATGGCGTTGCGGTCGACCGAAAACCCTGTAATCGATTTTCCAGTTTTCATCGTTCTGACCGGTCGACCGCCTTGGCCTCTGCGGTCGACCGCGTAGCGGATCCGGGCTTGGGTCTGTTTCCTGCTCCAGTTGGGATTTCTGTTTAGTATAAATAGAAACACGACTTTTCTAGGGTTTAGAACCCAGTTTGTAATCAGAAAAGAGATCAGGGAGGTTGTTCTTTGATCTAGAGAGATTGTGAGAGAGAGATTTGTAAAATCCAATTGATTCTCATAATCTAGAGAATGTATTTTCCTTCGCCTTAATTCATCTCTTGTGATCTTCTGTCGTTTTCTTCTTTACCCACTCTTGATAATTCCGTGATCAAGAGTGCTCGCACGGCAACTCGTATCAAGTTGGTATCAGAGCACCTAGATCCTGTGAAGGGGGAACCTGTGTATGGTCCTTACTCGCTCACAGTACAAGAAGCTTGGCGAGATCCTTATTTCTTTGGAGGGAGTCCAGAAATTAAGGAAGGAGAAGATGACTGAAGCAGATAATTCAGCGAGACTTGATGCCATGGAGAGACAGATTGAGACGATCGGGACGACTCTTACTCAACTCGTGGGTCTAATCAACGGAGGTGACAAAAAGGAGGAATCTTCTTCGAAGGGTAAGAAGAAACTCGTCGAATCCGACGAAGAGCATGAGGAATCTGATTCAGAGGGGGAGACTGAGATTGTCAAGACTGTTGGACATCAAAGGGGTAAGAACAATTACCAAAATCTGAAGATTGACTTCAGGGTTGAGATTCCTGTTTATGATGGGAGTATTAACGTGGAGAAGCTTGATGATTGGATCGAACGTATGGAGATGTACTTCACTCTCTACGGATATTCGTCCAAGGAGAAGATAGTGTTCGCGACACTGAAGCTTTCCGGGCATGCGTTGACGTGGTGGAAGTCCTATTGCAAACAGGAGAAGAAAGCAGCGTCATGGAACAAGTTCAAGGAGCTACTTCGGAAGCAGTTCTATCCAGTAGGGTTCTTTAAGGAGCGTTGGTACAAGTGGTATGGCTTGCGCCAAAAATTTAATCAGACTGTTCAGGAGTACACGACGGAGTTCCAGCAGCAGGCGATGGTTTTAAACATCGCGACGGACGAGTACTCCATCTTCATGAAGTACATGGCGGGTCTGAATGATTTCATCCGGAAGGAGATGAAGCTGTTTTCAGTTGAGACAATCGCAGAGGCGAGCGTGAAGGCCATTGCCATTGAGGGCCGGCAGAAGAAGGGCAATGAGACAAAGGGGGATTCCAAACCATCAGGGAGCAAGACGGGTGGCTCTCAGTCTAAGGATGAGAAGAAGAAGGTTGACTCGGGAAAAGCAGGATTGACATGCAATCACTGCAAGCAGACAGGGCATGTGGCTGATCGTTGCTGGGATAAGTATCCTCATCTGAAGCCAAAAGGGTTGAAGAAGAAGGAGGAGAAGAAGGCGTACGTAATAGCACAGGGTCCGAAGGAGGTTCCCGGGATGACCGAACCCAATAGCAGTCTCAACCTTATGGCGGGAAAGCAGGCCATCAAAGAAGATGACGACCCGAGGGAGCAGCTCTTTGTTCTGAAATTGCAGGTCAAGACCAGCTTAGTGGATGCTATTGTAGATCTAGGGAGTTAGAAAAATCTGATATCTGAGGCGTTAGTACAGAAGCTGAGATTGAAGACGGTGAAGCATCCGAAGCCCTATCCATTAGGGTAGATTCAGAAGGAGGCGGGATTGAGTGTGAAGAACCAGTGTTCATTCAGATTTGCACTCCACGAGTCGTATATTGACGAGGTCACATGCGACGTGATTCCGTTGGATGTTTGCCAAGTTATTTTGGGCAACCCCTATTTATGGGATAGATACGCAGTATACGATCGGCGGGCCCAAAAGTATACGTTCACCAAGGATGGAGAGCGATTCGTTTTTCGTTCGGCATCTCTTCCACAGGAGACGAGCTTGGTGACAGTGACTCAGGCTAAGAGGTTGGTGAATGCGGGCAGGAAGTTTGTTTTATTGTTCATTCGGCCATATGAAGAGCAGTTGAGTAGGATGTGCTTGTCCACCTTGAGCAAGCTTCAGGAGGGAGATCTTGAAAGGATAAAGGCCAAGTATGCGGGCTTGTTTTCGGAGATCACGGGACTACCACCACGTCGAGGTGTAGAGCATGAGATTATGTTGACAGGGGAGAGTTCCTTACCTAACATAGGCCTATACCGCACATCAGTACTGGAGTCCGAGGAGATCAAGAAGCAAGTTCAGGAGCTCTTGGAGACGGGGGTGATTGTGCCGAGTTGTTCGCCTTGCGGGTCACCAGTGTTATTGGTGCCCAAAAAGGATGGAGGCTGGCGCATGTGCGTGGATTACCGGGCGCTGAACAAGATCACCATCAAGAATCGCTACCCATTACCGCGGATCGATGATCTTATGGACCAGTTGGAGGGAGCGAGGTTTTTCACGAAGCTGGATTTGAAGTCTGGTTACCATCAGGTGAGGATTCAGGAGGAAGACACGTGGAAGACTGCGTTCAAGACAAAGCAAGGCCTATTCGAGTGGTTGGTGATGCCGTTTGGATTGTGCAATGCTCCGGCTACCTTTATGAGGCTTATGAATGATTTGTTACGACCGTTTATAGAGGACTTTGTGATAGTTTACCTTGATGATATCTTGGTGTACAGCAAGACCTGGGAGGAGCATCTTGTCATGTTGAGAAGGTATTTGAAGTGTTGCAGAACGGACAGCTGAAGCTCAACGGGAAAAAGTGCGAGTTCGGGAAGGACGAGTTGGTGTATCTCGGCTTCATCGTAGGGAAAGGCCAGCGGAGGATAGATCCAGGCAAGGTGGAGGTGATCACAAAGTGGCCGACGCCGAAGACAGTGACTGAGGTGAGGAGCTTCATGGGGGCTTGCCAGTATTTGCGCAAGTTCATTCGACATTTTTTGACTTATGCGGCACCGCTACATGGCCTCACAAAGGCTAAAGTTCAGTTTGAGTGGGGGAGGACGCATGAGGAGGCTTTTCAGTTGCTAAAAAGGAAGATCTCGGAGGCACCGGTGTTGGCGTTGCCGAATTTGCAGCGGACTTTCGAGGTGGAGACCGACGCGTCTAATTATGCGATGGGCGCGGTGTTGATTCAGGATGAGAAACCGGTGGAATACTATTCTGAGAAGTTTTCGGGTGCTGTTGCGAACTACCCAACCTACGACAAAGAGTTCTATGCACTATATCAAGCAATTAAACATTGGAGGGTGTACTTGTTAGGAAAGGAGGTGGTCGTGCATTCGGATCATAAGCCGTTGGAGTTCTTACATGCCCAGACGAAGCTACAGCAGGCACGGCACATGAAGTGGATGTCATATTTGATGGCTTTCAACATCATTATTAGGTACAAGAAGGGGGCGACGAACAAGTTGGCCGATATGTTATCTCGCCCACCGATAAGGTCTTTGTTGGTGGCGACGCGTATTCAGCCCTTGGTTCCTTTTGAGTATGTTCAGTTGTATGCATCCAGTAGGGACTTCGGTAGTGTGTTTGAGCAGGTGAAGGCTGGTCGAAGGGGGGAGTATGCACTTGGAGATGATGGATTATTGTATCGTGGGACATCACTATGCATTCCGGAGGATGGTGATAGGTTGCAGTGGATTCGGGAAGCACATACCTCGCGTGTGCAAGGGCATTTTGGCATTCAGAAAACACTTCTCAATCTACGGCGACATGTGTTTTGGCCACGGATGCTTGATGATGTGACCAAGTATGTTGGAGGGTGTAAGTTATGCTGTATTTCGAAGCCTTCTAACAGGAAGAGGGGATTGTACCTACCATTACCGGTTCCTTCTAGGCCGTGGGAGAGCATTTCTATGGATTTTCTAGGAGGGTTGCCGACTACGAAGCGCGGGCATGACTATTTGTACGTTGTGGTGGACCGGTTCAGTAAGATGGTGATATTGATTCCTTGTAAGAAGACCGTGACGGGAGCGGGTGCAGCATAATTGTTCTTTGAGCATGTGTGGAAGCACTTTGGGGTGCCGAGCTCGATTATTTCGGATCGGGATAGCCGTTTTCTCGGGCATTTTTGGGATTCTTTGTGGAGTTTGATGGACACTAAATTGAAGAAGAGCACGGCCTTTCATCCACAAACAGACGGACAAACGGAGGTAGTCAACCGGACTATGGTGCATATGTTGCGAGGGTATAATTCCAGGCATCCTAAGACTTGGGATGAGAGTTTACCATATTTGCAGTTTGCTTTTAATCGGGCAATTCATGGATCTTCCGGAAAGTCACCGTTTGAGACTTGTTATGGGTTTCTACCGCCGAGCCCGTTCGATCTTGTGTTTTCAAGTGAAGCCACAGTGGACGGCAAGGAGGGGAGCGAAAGACAACATGCTCAGCGATTTCTCGAGAAGATTGCAAATATTCATGCCACGGTTGAAGCTCAATTGAAGAAATCACAAGCTAAGTACAAGGCGAAGCATGATCAACATCGGATTCCTTGTAACTTTGGTAAAGGCGATATGGTATGGCTAAAATTGAGTAAGGAGAGGCTCAAAGGAGAAGGGAAGAAGTTGAAGCCTATTCGTTATGGTCCATTTCGGATTATCGATCAGATTGGCGACAACGCTTTTTGTTTAGATTTGCCACCTTACTTAGGCATGTATTCGGAGATCAATGTCGAGTACTTGAAGTTGTTTGAGCCTCCATTATTGGATGATGAGGGTGATGACAAGATGATCTTACCGTATGTTGAAGACTTGTGGTTTGATAGAGAGGAGCCACTGAAAGAGGATTGCATTTTGGAACGGAAGACGACCACGACGAGGCGGGGGACGAAGGAGTCGTTTCTCATTGGGCGTCAAGGTCAGGTCCCTAGCAAGGCCAAGTGGTTCAATAGAGAAGGAGGGGCTCGCGAGTTCCCTCAGCTGAAGTTCTAACTTGAATGGGACTTCAAGTTCCTAAAGGGGGGACCCATGATACGGGTGTATCGTCTCTTCGGGAGCTTAGCGATCCTCATGGGAGCTTGAGGATAGATGATTCTCATGGTATCTTGAGAATAGAGTAGAGGAGTCGTGGACGAGGCCATTGGAGGCGACGAAGTCGAAGGATTCATCAAAACTGCAGGAATTACAGTTGGACTCTGGCCGGTCGACCGGCGTGGTCACGGCGGTCGACCGCTTCGTGCACAGACCCAGACTATGTCTCGGGACTGTGAGCGGTCGACCGATGATGGCGCTGCGGTCGACCGGAAACCCTGTAATCGATTTTCCAGTTTTCGTCGTTCTGACCGGTCGACCGCCTTGGGCTCTGCGGTCGACCGCGTAGCGGATCCGGGCTTGGGTCTGTTTCCTGCTCCAGTTGGGATTTCTGTTTAGTATAAATAGAAACACGACTTTTCTAGGGTTTAGAACCCAGTTTGTAATCAGAAAAGAGATCAGGGAGGTTGTTCTTTGATCTAGAGAGATTGTGAGAGAGAGATTTGTAAAATCCAATTGATTCTCATAATTCCGCGATCAAGAGTGCTCGCACGGCAACTCGTATCACCTAACCCTAACCCTCCCCCTCGCCATAACCCTAACCCTCACCTCACCAACCCCTAACCCTCACCAAACCCTTACCCTCTCTCTCGCAATAACACTAACCCTAACCCTCGCCCTCGCTATAACCCCCGACCTCATCCTCTCCTTTGCCCTAACCCTAACCCTCACCCTAACCCTCACTAACCCCTAACCCTCACCAAACCCTAACCCTCGCCCTTTCCCTCTCCCTCACCCTAACCCTAACCCTCACAATCACCATCACCCTCACCCTCATCCAAACCCTAACCCTAGCCCTCACCCAACCCTAACCCTAACCCTCGCCTAACCCTAACCCTAACCATCACCTAACCCTAACCCTAACCATAACCCATACTAAATTTTATTTTTTTATATTATAATTTTATCAAGATGAAATTTTTTATTAGGGTTTGGGTTTTTTCACTTTTTTGTTTTACAAAAATTAAACTATAATTATAATTAAAAAAATCAAAAAATAATAAATGTCTCTTTCTCTCTCCCCCTACATCTCTCCTTCTCTCTGCCTCTCTCTCGATCGGCCAACGTCGGTGGCCGTTGGTCGGCTTGCCGCCGGCATTAGCCGACGAGAGAGAAGTAGAGAAAAGGAGAGATGTAGGGGGAGAGAGAAAGAGAGATTAAGGGGGAGGAGAGGGGTACCTTAAGAGAGAGAGAGAGAGAGAGAGGGCGGCGGTGGTGGCAGGTTGGGGGGGTCTTAGGTAGGGTTGCGGTGCGGGTCTGGTGCCGACGAAGAGAAAGGGGGTGGGGGAGAGATCCGACAAGAAATAGGGGAGGGAGAGAGGGGGGAAATGAGGAGAGAGGGGGAGGCTGGGATTTGGGGGGAATTAGACTCAGGGCGCGGGGGTGGCCCAAATTTTTGGGAAAGCCCGCGCCCAATTTTTTTTTCTTTTTTTAACTTTTTAGCAATGGAATTTTCGTCACCATAACGTGAAAATTCCGTCGCTAAAATATATTTTAACGTCAGATTTTTACTGACGGATATTTTTTGTCATGAAATTAACGGTGACATGAATAGTCCATCGTCGTTAATAACTTTTCCATCAGTATAAAGACTTTTGCCGATGGAGATATAGCGACGGAAAGTTCCGTCGCTATAAGTCAAAGTATAGCAACAAAAATTTCCGTTGCTATATGCCTGTGGTTAATACCCATATTTCTAGTAGTGTGATGACGCTCTATGGGAGATTTGACATCCCCTGAGAATATGAACTAATGGCGCCGATGAGGTCGGAGGTTGTCTATGACCACGGACCAGATCAGGCTCCGCTGTACTTAAGACACTTGGAGTTTGGCCTGCGATTGCCCTTGCATCCTTTCCTTCAGCAAGTACATGCTCATCACCAGCCTTCCTGATTCAAACAAGGACTGGAAGGGGAAGTTTGTTTAGGTCATAGGGGACGACTTGGACCTGGGTTATTTGAATTGGCCCTAGATAAGGAGAGAAGAGCTAATGGTCGGTGATCTGTCTATGCCAAGAGGGATGCTCTAGACCAAATCAAGGCGTACGCTAGCTCTTGCCGGGTGGAACAGCTGCTTGACAACTCAGTCTTGTGGGTTGCCAACATATCTGTTGTGCCTCCCTCTGCCAAGGACCAAGAGAGGGCTTTGGCCTTGATCCTAGGGACAGCGAAAGTGGCGATGGTGCTGACCGTTCCTCTGGTCGACTCCCTGGAGGGGCCGTCGGTAAGGACGGAGAAGCATCTCCGCTAAGACTTAGCCCAAATGGAGGCTGAGATGATCGAGGTGGAGCCTTTCGCTACCCTCATCCACAAGCGAAGGAGGAGACCATGGAGGGTTGAAGAGCAAGCACCTCGGGTGACAATCGAGGTGGCCGAGACCGACGTCGTCCAGGTGGAGGAGTCAGGCCCAAAAGAGCAGGCCGAGGCTCCCAGAGAAGAGGTTGGGGCCGAGGCAAGAGCCTTCGTAGACGAATAGTGGGCATTCATAGGCCGCACTGAGCCATCTCATCGCTGGGGGGGAAGAGTCGGTCGCGGAGGAGATGGCTCCTCCCGTAGGGTTGGATTTCCCCTACCCTCACCACGTCACTGAGATTGGGGAGGAAGAATGGGATGGGATCTGGCAGTACCTCATAGGGTCCTTGAGGGTCGGCCTTCGATTTGGTCAGGAGCTCGACCCAGAGCACCGCTACCAGCCTACCCACCATCTCGATGACAGGGGGTCTATCCTTAGCTCTCGTATGACTCAGGCGAGAGCAGTGGAGCAGTTATGGCTTTCTCGGGATGAGGAGTTCTTAAGATGGGTTCCTAATACCGGTCTCCACTAAAGCCTCTGGACCTACTTGGTTCGGGGGGCGTTGGTGGAGCAAGAGATATCCGGCCGGATGGAACAGATCCAGACTTCTTATCTCAACCTCTTAGGAGAGGTAACTTCCCTGAAGGCCGGCAGATGGGATGACTAGGAATGGGCTATGGAGTCGTTAGCCCCAAGAGCTTCCAAGGTCAAATGGCTCAGACGAGAGCTTGACAAGAGTAACAGGAAGTCTAGGAGGCTGGATGACGCTCTCTAGGAAAGGGACCGCACCATAGTACAAGTCGAAGCCGAGAGCAAGCGGTGTTACATGCAAAGGGTCTGCTGGAGGAGGAGCATGCAGTGCTCGTCAAGCTTCAAGGGGAGGTTACCTACCTACTGGTTACCTTGGCAATGGCCTAAAGCCGTAGCGCCTATCTCGAGTCCGAGCCTTACCATGAGAGAGTCATAGAGGAGTACCGCCAGGGCCTTACTGGAAAAATAAAGGTGGTGATAGCCTGCAAGGTTGGGTATGACTACCTCATGGCATAGCTTCCAACTAAGATAAGGAACCCACCCGGTCACTTCAACTACCCACCCATCATTGGCCAAGTGTTTGGACGAGTTGGTGGAGGTGGAAGCACTTGGGGGAGGACTCGATCTTGGCAAGGACGAGGGGGAGTCAGACGATGAAGCTCCTAGGGGTCCAAACAGGAGGACCAACGAGGGAGGTGAGTGCTCGACTCTCTCACCGACTACTACCAGTGACTCCTTGCCTCTGACCTCGGGAGTGGGGATGGATCTCTCCTAATCTTCTTGGAATTTTCTATTTCTCACCTTTGCATTGTATATGTGTACACGTACTTGTAGATACTCCATTATAAATGAATAAAGGGACAAATTTTTATCCCTGAATTAATTTCTTTGTGCTGTGTAATCTTATCTTGGATTTCCTAGATGAATTAGCTCAATCATGGGCTTGTAAACTTAACCGTTGAATTAATAAAGATCATCCTTCGTTAATAAGGTATGTCTCGAACTCAAGTAGTAGTCGTTTTGATTTTGTTTTTGTGTCTTGGTTTAGAGCCGATCGAGTTGATGACCTTCAAAGATTGACATTTGAACCCATTAGGGTAGGTGCTTGGGTGGTATGAGTTGGCTTTACGAAGGGTCGAAGGGTCGGCTACTTTTGTGGAGAGTTAACATTGTGCTTCTTTCAAGCATGTCTGCTCTTGACTCTATAGGGTCGACTAGATCGGGTCGACTGTTTATTGAATAGACATCATTTGGTGAGTTTCAAGGTGCCTTCATTGGGTAGGTGAAGTGTCATTGCTTGAAACGACGTGATGATGTCACTGGAGGCCAAAAGTTGCTATCACTTTGATTTTTGAGCGAAGAGGCATGGAGTAAAGAGGGCGGCGCTTCGAGTTTCATGTGAATCGTTTGGATTTTCATACGTATCTTGTCCGTTCATTTTGAATTGAGCCGACTGTTCAGATTATTCCACGTGTCTTCCTTGGGGCTATATATAGTTCATTAATTTCAAAGGGATATATCCTTCACAAACACTCACTCCAGATTCTTGGCATTTGTCTCTCAAATTTCCTAAACTTCATTACAAACTCCTAACCATCTTCCATGGCTGCTCAAACTTCCACCTTCGATCGCAATGAGGAAAAAATTAATCTTCTTCGGCCAATCCATTTGAAGATTTGCACCCAAGAGCTCGAGATGTATTATAAGCTTTATGACTTCCCCAAGGCCTTCATGTGATCGGCACAAAGTGGGGACGAGCCGGTGTACCGCCACGGTCAGAGCAAGTCGCTGCTATACATCGCCCACCTAGAGTACGAGCTCCAACTGCTACTTCATCCCTTTATTAGGGATGTGTGCATTGTTCTGTGGGTTCCCCCCTCTCATTTTACACCTAACACGATTGGGGTTCTGGTGGGCTTCATGGTAATTTACCACCGGGTCGACGTCTTGCCGAGTATGCGCTTGTTGGGGAACCTGGTTAGCATCAAGTCGACAAAGGACCCCCATTATTTCCTCCAGTACACTAGGCATTGTAAGCTAGTGTCGGATGCTCCATAGTCGAATAGAGACTAAAAGGAGCAATTCATGTGGGTTTTTGGGGCCGACATTATTCTATCCTCCACCAACTGGCCCAAAATCAATAGGGATGCACTGAAGTCATGCGTCCTTATTGCTGAGGAGAGGTAGCAGCTTTAGAAGATCCATGCTTATGTCGGGTCTCGGGAGAGAGAAAATCTCTTTGAGGCGACATCTCTTCGGGTGGCCAACATATCCAGGGTCCCCCCTACCAAGGCCGACAAGGTGTGGGTGAGCCTGTTAGCTCTCCCTTTAGAAAAAAGCCCATAGAGGAGCTCAAGGGGGGAGGAGTTAGGCTCGTCCATGAGGCCCTAGAAGAGGTTGAGGGGAAATCTAGACCCTGAAGAAGTGGGCGGCCTAAGGTCGCATGTGGTGGAAATAGCCGCCAGACTGGCCAGGTCGCATGCTAAAGGAAGAAGAAGAGGAGGCTAGTCAGGAGCCAAGGACTAAGCGGGTCGGCTGGGGTAGCCCAAGTTGACTCAGCAAAAGTGCAGCAGCCAGATGCCCCGGTTAGCCAACAGGCCGAAGTCATCATTATTGACGACGTCTCCCCACAGACCAACCGGGGAGGTCAAAACAATTGCGGTCGCTGAAGCTGGGGCCCAGGCTGAAGAGGTGACCAGCCAGAGCCCTATGCTTGAGTCATCCCATAGACCAGGCAAGGAACCTACTGAGACTTTGGTAGGCATTAGGGAGCAAGCGGTACCCCCTCAGCCACCTGCGGAGTCCTCGGTGGGTGAGGCTAGCGAGGAGCGAGAGGACAGCCCCTATTGGCCTTTCCACCATTGGGTCTTAGAGCTCGACCCCAAGTCTGGGAGAAGTGTAAGGCTATGCTAATAGGAGTGCCATTGTGCCCTTGTTCGCCGAAGAGGGAATTTCCAAAAGGTGACGGGTTCATCTCGGAGGTGCCTCTCGACAGCCAGAGCTCAGTCTTGGGGTCAGAGATAGCCCAAATCCAAGCGCTCCAATAGTTTGTCCTTCTAAAGGATGAGGGGTTCATGCAGGAGATTTTGAGTGTTGACCTGCACTTGGCCCTCAAAGACTACTTGGTGTGGGGGGCTCTGCTCGAGGTGGAGTTATTTAGCTGACTTTCTCACATGTATAACTCCCTCTCAAGTTGAAGGTAGACTTTGCTAGGGAGAAGTCGGCTAGGGAAGAGGCGGAGAGAAAGGTTGCAGCCTTGGAAGCTGAACTAAATAGCAATGAGGCCAGCTAGCACCTAGAGCTGGATACAAGGGAAACCCTCATCAAGGGGTACGAATCGCACGATGCTAAGCAGACGGCTTCTATTGAAAAGCTCCAAGGTGAAGTAACAAAGCTCAAGGAGGAGGTCAACCATTTCTAGCAGGGGATCTCTGAGCAGGATGGTCGCATTTCTTCTCTGGAAGAAGAGGTCAAGTCTAAGAGGCGTCTCAAGGTAAAGGATCAGGAGAATGCTCGGTCAAATAGTCTCTCAGTCGAGCACCTAAAGCGGGACCTTGAGGAGCAGCGGTCAGCCCACCAAGCATCCACAATAATCATCAAGGACTTGGAGGATCAGCTCGCTCACTTGGACTCAGAGCAGTACAAGGTGAAGGTGGTCGACGACTGGTGCCAGGGTCCCTTAGGGAAAACCAAAGTAGCCTTAGATTGCAAGGCTGGTGTTGACTATCTGACTTCACTGCTTCCTATCTGACTTCACTGCTTCCTCCCGCCTCTCAGCCAGCATCAGACCACCTTTGCCCTCCTTAAGTTTCTTGCTACCTCGACCTCATGAAGGAGATCGAGGCGAGTGGAGGGGGGCTAGAACTGGCCTTGGACGACGGGGATGACGATGAGTCAGGAGATGACCCCAGAGAAGCCCCTCTCGCTTCCTCTTCTGTCGCTCCCTCTGTTGCCGTCCCCAAAGCGGATCTCCCCAGCCCTACTCCCGATCCTAGCCGAGAGGCCTAAGATCTTGTATCTTTTCTTTTTCTTTTTGTAAATATCAATCTGGATAATGTAATAAAGTTCATTTGAAGTTGGAATACAAATTTGGACTTTGCTTTCATTTTGGAATTTGCCTTCAATTATTCCTTGTTTTAGCTTTGGTCATTGGTAGCTCTAATCTCGTTGAGAAAATAAGTGTTAATTGCCATGAGTTGGTAGTGTTAGGATGACCCAAGTTTGGATGAGTCAAATCAATTGGCTCGTCTACTATGTTTCTTGTTGTTGGCGAGATATCTTAGTCTTTTGGTTGAGGTTGACCAAAAGGTTGGAGTGCCTAGGACTTAATAAGGATACCTAGGTCTTTTCGACAAATGACAACCTGGAGGTTGGGTGCCTAGGTCTTAATGAGGACACCTAGGTCTTTTGGCAAATGATGACCCAGAGGTTAGGTGCCTAGGTCTTAATGAGGAAGCCTAAGTCTTTTCGATAAATGACAACCCGGAGGTTGGGTGCCTAGGTCTTAATAAAAATGCCTAGGTCCTTTTGATAAATGACAACCCAGAGGTTAGGTATCTAGGTCTTAATGAGGACGCTTAGGTCTTTACGGCAAATGACAACCCGTAGGTTGGGTGCCTAAGTCTTAATGAGGATGCTTAGGTCTTTTCCGCCTACTATGGCAGTTGAGTCTCAAAGGGGGGAGCCGACCACGTGGCGAGTGTACCTTAGGTTCTTGAGAAGGCACCAACGGCTTAGAATTCCTACATAGATTTGGCACTTCAAGAGTGTGACACAAGAGTCAGATTTAAAAGGATTTCATTAATATGGAATGAAATTCTGTACAAAATTATTAAAAATGATTGAAAATAGATTTGGCAAGATTCTCTCATCCGGGGCTCTTAGCCTATAAGTGCCCGCTCGCAACTCCTCAAGAGCTGTGTATGGGCCCTCCCAGTTAGGAGCCAGTTTGCCTCGCCTGGTATCTTTGTCGAAAGTAGCTTTTTGAAGGATGAGGTCACCGACGTTGAATCTCCTAGGACTAACCTTGCTACTGTAGTACCAAGCTATTTGTTGTTGATTGATGATCTGGGTTCGAAGCGCTTTCTCTCGAACTTCGTTTAGGAGATCAAGCCCGACCCGTAGTCCTTCTGAATTCAAGTCTTCGTTGAAGTGTTGCCGTCGGATGGTGGGCATGCTGACTTTGATTGGGGTTACCACCTCGGCGCCATAGGCTAGATTGAAGGGGGTTTCTCCTATTGAGTTCTTGTGGGTCATGTGGTAAGACCATAAAATGCCTAGTAGTTCCTCGACCCAATTTCTAATCGTCATGTCCACCTTCTTCTTCAAAGCTTGGAGGATGCATTTGTTAGTGGCTTTAGCTAGTCCATTGGATTTGGGGTGGGCAACTGAGGAGAATCTAAGGCGGATATTGTATTCTTCACAAAAGCTTTGGAAGCCTCTGCTGTCAAATTGAGTGCCATTATCTATCACGAAGGAAAGGGGCACTCCAAAATGACAGACAATGGACCTCTAAATAAAATTCATGATGTTGCTCTCACCAATCTTGGCTAGCGGTTTAGCTTCAATCCATATGGTGAAGTAGTCAATCGCCATAATTAGAAACTTTTGCTATCCCGAAGCTAAGGGGAGAGGACCCAGCAAGTCCAACCCCCACTGGGAGAAAGGAATTAGACTTAGGATAGGGGTTAGTTTAGTGGCTATTGCTAGCGGAATGGATGAGTAGAACTGGCACTTCTTTCATAGAGAGACGAGTCGCCTGAACTTGGCTAAGATGGTGGGCTAGTAGTACCCTTGGCGGATGACTTTTTGTGAGAGGGTTCTAACCCTAAGATGATTCCCACATGTGCCCTCGTAGATTTCCTTGAGAACATAGCTAGCCTCCGATGGCTAAAGACACCGAAGATAGGGTCTCACGCCACTACTAGAATGTGACATCCTGTAGACCTGACCGTCGATCTTAAGGTAGCGGCGAGAGTTTTTTGCAGATGCTTAGCTTCAATAGCATTCCCGGGAAAGTGCCTTGTGTTAGATAAAGGTTAATGGAATCCATTCAAAAGTCCACCATGGGTGCCTCGGTTTGCATGACCATCACAGGAGGCCTCGAGATGCTGGGATGCTCAAGGGTGTTGATGTAGATGGGTCGTGAGCTGTTCCCTAAGCTTGTTGATCCGAGATTAGAGAGGGCATCCGCCCGAGCACTGAGAGCATAGGGAACTTGGGCTATCTTGAAGTCCACAAATTTGGTTAACAGCTCCTTACCTACTTTGACGTAGAGGGCCATTCTAGGATCTTTGGTCGCGTATTGCCCATTCACCTGATGGAAAACAAGCCACGAGTTAGCCAATATGTAGAGGCACTTGGCCTTTATTGCTTGGGCTGCTCAAAGGCCAGCAAGAAGAGCTTCATATTCGGCTTCGTTGTTCAAGACCGAGAAACTAAAAGTGATGGAGTGCTCGTGCATCGACCCGTCTGGGCTACGCAGGACCACCGCCGCTCCACTTCTGGCTTCTCCTCAGGACCCATCTACTTATAATAACCACCAAGAAGCAAACTCGAGTGAATTATATTCCAAGGTGTGATGGTTTTGTAGGGCAGATGCTCGGATCACTGGGGGTGCTGGAGGTTCTTGTTGAGTCGATGGCGAGGGTGCGTCTGGCTCGTCGCCTGGCGAGGTCGACTCGATAAGGAAGTCGGCCAATGCTTGAGCTTTGATCATTGTTCTTGGCTCGAACTGTATGTCATACATGGTGAGTTCAACTGCTCAGGCGACCACTCTCCCAGATGTTATGGGACTTCCTAGTGCTTACTTCAGAGGCAGACTCATTTGCATAATTATGGAATGGGCTTGGAAGTAGAGGCTGAGCCTCCTTGTGGTGGTAATGAGGATGAAGACCGCCTTCTCTATGAGAGGGTAGTTGAGCTCGCCCACTTTTAGGATTCGGCTAACATAGTACATGTGCTTCTGGTTGTTCTCTTCCTCTTGAATTAGAATGGAGCTGATAGTTTCGGGAGACGACCTAATATAGGTAAAAGGCCTCTCCTGCTATGGACTGGCTTAGCAGTGGCTTGGTGCTCAAATAGCATTTAAGGTCTTGAAAGGCTGCACTACATGCGGCCATCTAACTCATGCTCTCCTTCAGCTTCTTGGATGCCCTCAGTGTCTTGAAAAATAGGAGGCTCCTCTCGATAGATTTTGAGAGGAAGCGGCCCAACATCTCTATCTTCCCGTTCAGCTTCTAAACATTCTTCAAGGTGTGGGGTTCGGGTAGTCGCTCTATGGAGGCTATCTTCTCTGGGTTGATCTCAATGCCTCTCTGAGTGATCATGAACCCGAGGAACTTTCCTGACTGTACCCCAAAAGCATACGTAGCTAGATTGATCTTCATGTAGTAACATTAGAGAGTAGAGAAGGTACCATTTAGATCTGATATGTGGGATGGCGCTTGCTTTGATTTCACCAGTAGGTACATAAGCTTCCAAATTGTAGCCGATATGGGGCTAGAAATTTTGTTAACAAGCCTCTGATATATGGCCCCATCATTCTTGAGCCTAAATGAAATCATTTTATAGCAATAGGTCCATTGGTCAGTGATGAAGGAAGTCTTCTCCTGGTCATGCTCTGCCATGAAGATTTGGTTGTAACCAAAGAAGGCGCCCATGAAGCTTAGTAGCTCATGCCCCGCACTCTCGTTGACCAGGTGATCAATTCGAGGTAGGGGATAGCTATCTTTGGGACAAGCTTTGTTGAGGTCAGTGAAGTCCACACACATCCTCCACTTGTTGACCACCTTATTCACCAATACCACATTGGCCAACCATTTTAGGTATTGGACTTCCCAAATGAAATTAGCTCTAAGGAGCCATTTGACTTCATCACTGGCCGCCTTCTATCTCTGGGCCAAGATGTCTCTTCTTTTATCGAACAGGCTTGGTGTACCGGTCGACTATCAGCTCATGGCTTATCACTTCATGGGGGATCCCAGGCATGTCTTCGGGCCCCCAGGCGAACACATCAGCGTTCACCTATAGGAACTCAGTCAATGCTCTCCGCAGAGGCTCTACGAGGCTAGATCCGATCTTGACCATCTTCTGTCCTTCCTGATTAATCAATATCTCCTGGAGCTCTTTCATCGGAGTCATCCTCTGTCACTCCGTAGCTTTCTCCATCTCGAGACAAACCTTCTCAATAGGTAGGGTCTCTTGCACACCCTTGCCCTTGGTCGAGAGTAGGTAAAATGACCTGGCCTCTCGTTGATTGCTCCTGACAACCCCTACTCCATTAGAAGTTTGGAACATCAGCATCTGGTGGTAGGTTGAAGGGATAGCCCGCAAGAGGTGGAGGGCGTTCTGGCCCAAGATGACATTGTGCCTGACTTGAGATTCATCACCAGGAATTGAGCTTGAACGGTGGATTGTTGGGGTAATTCTTTGACCGTCAAGGGGAGAGTGATCATCCCTTCGAGCAGGAGAGAGTGCCCTATAAATCCGATGAGGGGGCCCCTACATGAAAGCAGTCAGGATTTGTCGATACTCATCTGGTTGAAGGCATTGATATATAGGATATCCACCGAGCTTCTCATGTTGACATGATCCTCTTCACCTGGAAGTCATCAATCTCGACTGTTATGATGATGGGGTCATCATGAGGCATCACTATGCCCTTCAGATTAGCATCTCCAAAGGAAATGTGCTCCTCCGCTCTTGGCTTCTTATCACAGAGGTCGATCCGCAACGCTCTTCTAGCATTATTGGACGACCCTCCCGCTATAGGACCTCCACTAATCATGTTGATGACCCCCTTATGGCTAGACTCCGGGAGTCGACTATCCAGCCGTGGTTGGGAACGAGGTGGTCATGAACGAGATCTCCTGTCGGTCTTGGCTAGGACGGCTTCCCTCCTATCTTTCTGGGAGACATGCATCTTCAGGTACCCTCTCTGGATAAGGTCCTCAATGTTTCTCTTCAGGATACGACAATCATTTGTGAGATGGTCATGATCTCTGTGGTAGCAGTAATATTGCTAAGTGTCTCTGCTTCCAGGGTCTGAATTCATCTTGGGAGGGGGCTCTTTGAGGTGTCCCCCTTCCGGATCATGTTGAGAGCCTCCACGAGAGAGGTGTTGAGGACTGTAAGAGTGGGTCTAGGTGTTGGGTCCCTCCGTCGGTCCCTCTTGTCGGACTAGTTGGAGGGGGGTCAACTCTTGGGGGGTCTCTCGACCACTCTTGCCTTGCTGGCGGGCCCCTAGTCGACTCTAGTGCAGGCGCCACCACTAGTACTGTCGCAGATGTCGACTGTGTTGGTGTTGCTGTTGATGCTGCTATTGCCGAGGTTGTAGCTGGAGATGCTTCTATGGCCTTGGCTGCTGCCTTATATAGGCTTGGGCATCATCCATGTCCATATATCCATGAGCTTTAGCCATCAGTTGCTCATAATTTGTGACTTGCTTCTTGGCCAATGAGTTGGCCAGTTCATTTTTCTGTAGGCTGGCTACAAGGGTGGACATAGCAACCTAATTTCCTAGGTCGTTGACCTCCAACCTCTTCATTTAGAACATCTTGAAGTAGGCTTGAATGCTCTCTCTAGGATCCTGCCTCATCTGTATTAACACATGAGGGGTTAGCTTCTATTTGGGGTCAGCAAAGAAGTGGTGGATAAACTTTCGGCTAAGTTGTTGGAAGTTGCTGATGGACTTCTTCTCGAGGGCATTCCACCAGAGCTTGGTGCTCCCCGACAAAGTGATGGGAAAGCACTGGCAAATGATAGCTTCTGATGCCTGGAACATGCTCATCATTTCATAATAGTTCTGGACATGCTCGACGAGGTCCCTTTCACCTTTGTACTTCTTCATATGATGCATCTTAAATTTCTCACAAGGGGCATTCATGAGGTCATCGGTAAGGGGGGTATTTCCCCCAATGGCTTCGGCGACGGGTCTGTACACCCGATCATATCCAGATGCTCCATCGGTAGCTGAGGGGGCTGGAGAGGTATGATGACGATAGGGAGTCTTGGATATCTCTCCCCTGACATGCTCCTTAGGATGACTAGGGCTAGAGCTATCGCCGATGGCTTCAAAGTGAGGGAGGAGGCGCCGACAAGGATCATCCAGGCGAAATAACTGGTGTGGTGGTGAGGTCGCGTGTTCGACAGGATCTCTCCACTACTTAGTAGTAGCATAAGGAGTCTGAGGGGGATGACATGCTGAGCTTCTGAAGGGGGCGAGTCCCTGATCACTAGCTCCTGAGGGAGGAGGAATGGTGGAGGTAGCTAGCTACAATTGGGGAAACCGGCTAAGGAGCTCGTTGGTGAAGGTAGCAAGTTGCTGTTAGAGGGATTGAGAGATCTTCTGAGCCATCTCTTCAAGCTGGGCTTGACTGACGTAGCTCTGATGTGGTCCTTTAAGGATGGACTAATCAGCCCTATACTCAGAACCAGACATACTTGTTTAGAAAAGAGAGAAAGCCCCACGGTGGGTGCCAAACTATTAATATTAATGATCACACAGATGTAGTAGGGTGAGATTGAGTAGGGGCCGCTAACTTCTCTGAATATCTGATTTTGAGTTGAGCTGCTTCTTCCTTGCACGTGTAACAACTGTAAGAGGATGGGGACTACTTCCCTCATTGTTACTCCGAAGATCAAGTCAGTGATGTACTTGAGAGGAAAAGCGGTGAACTGTGTGAGTTCTCTAGTGTAGAAAAATGGAGAAAAAATCTCAGAAATTGCTTACCTTCGTATTGGGAATAGTCGTCCTTCTTATAATCATGCAGGAGGGGAATTTTAGTCTTTCCCTGTCGAGTCTGAGCTGGCAACTGAGTCAGCATCGACTTTACGCGCGTCAGCTGTGGAGTGGTCATGGAATGGGCATTGTCACTTCGATATTAATAAGATGGGATAGGCAGCGCATGAAGCCGACATGGTCCGATGTGTCATAAATAGTATCGAGGATGGAGAAATGATGGCGCCTGCTAAGCATTTAATGTGATGTCGATGCATTTTTAGTAGGGGGTTCAAGGTCGAAG
Organism: Asparagus kiusianus; assembly: GCA_022839385.1. Taxonomy (NCBI): domain Eukaryota; kingdom Viridiplantae; phylum Streptophyta; class Magnoliopsida; order Asparagales; family Asparagaceae; genus Asparagus; species Asparagus kiusianus. Next base: position 1,633,797 of record BQKN01000044.1, read on the forward strand.
TTGTCTTTTGACTTGTATCAAGGGGTACCAAGAAGTAACGCCTTTCGAGTCGATCTAACGAGACGCTAGCTAATTAACCGGTTGAGTGGATTTGTAGCAAGTCACTTTTGATGAGAGGACCGACAAGTATCGCCATTCGAGTCGATTAAGCGAGATGTCAAGTCAGCAAGTTGACTAGGTTGGGACTCTGGTTTCCCTAAGTATCGAGTTGACTGAATGGTGCGTGACGAGGGATATTTGTCTGTTTCCGGTAAGGGGCCATAATTTGGCGACTGAAAATACCATAACACTAGATAATATTCATGTTCAAATATATTCATCTTTAGGCTCAACTGCATTTGGAATTCTTAGTCACTTTTAGTTTTCTAGTTTTTATAGAAATTTTTTTATTTTAGGAAGTCTTATTATTATAGGAAAATTTATTTTAGTACTTTTACTTTGTTTTACATTCTATATAAGGGGAACGGATTTGTGAGCTCTTTGGATTAGTTATTATTATTTAAGAAGTTTTTTGCTCCTAAGGTTTTCTAGAGTTTGTGTCGTTTTACTCGTATGAGAACGAGTAGTTATCTCTTTTAATTTTGCTTCCACTGCATCAATATATGACATAGGTTGTTGAGTCATAAATGAATAATTGAAATTATTAGGATTGTGAGATATGGAAAAGGAGGAGGAAGAGCAGTGTACTGAATAGGAGGGAAGCGTAGTGTAGTGGAAGGTGGAGGAGTAGTGTATTGTGTAGGAGGGAGGGGTAGGGTAGTAGGAAGTGGAGGAGTTGTTTAGTATGAATAACTGGGTGTTCTAGGTGAAGGAGTGTCTTTGCTTTTGTCACCATCCTCAAAATTCTATCATACCTAGTTGTTAGAAATGAAAATATAGGAACAAAAAATTTAAACATCCTATTAATAAAATATAATATGAAAAAAAAACCATATTATTTATTATAATAAAACATGTCCTACATTACAGAAACATAGAAGACAATGCATCAACAAGTAGTACCATGAAGTATGCAAAAACTAATAGTTAAATACATCCCACTCTCGGTTGTGTCTTCACTATGATATTTATTACAATAATCTACCCACATTTCATTGGCAATTTGATCCCTCTTTGATCTCCATTCATTTCATGAATTCTCTTTCCTTTATTGTGTTATAGTTTGTGTAAAGTCAACAACTCCATCTTCACCCTCGCAAACTATTTCCTCACCATCCTCTTCAATGGATTATCCTCATGCAACAACTCATCTCCCGAATCTTCTATGGCAATATAGTTATGAAGTATAGTACATGCAATAACTATATCAACTTGGTTTGGAAAAGGATAATGTGGCTTTGTAATAAGATTTTGACTCTTCAATATTCCAAAAGTTGATTCAATTTTAGATTTTAGAGATAAATATTTAAATTGAATAACTCTTGTTGTTTCCGGTAAAAGTTGCTGTTTTCATTGCTCTTGTTTGAGATCTGTTACAACTTCAATCGTTACAACAGAATAAAATGAAAACAAAAGATTTACAACTTTAACGAAAATAAACACGAGAGCCCGGTTTGGTTCGGTCTCGCTTGCGTGGGTTGTTGGCCTGTGACGGGGATGTCGATATCCGTGGACCGCCGACTCTTCAAGATCCTTCCGGAAAAATCCGGCAGAACTTCGTCTATCCGCGTGGGATATAGAAGCAGAACTTCGTCGATCCGCGTGAGATCTTAGAAGTTTAAAGCTTATGCCTCGGTTAAACGAGGCACTAGCTCTTCTTAGTAGTCACCGCTAATGGGCAATACTAAGGACAGAAGGGGGTGAATGAAGGAAAAGATGAAGACCTCTCGCTCTTCGATCCGGCAGGGCTTCGCTGCTCTTCTCCAAAATTTCAGATCTCGAGGTTAAACCCAAGACCAGAAATTCCTCTCCAAAAATCCCAGCCCAGAGAATGGAGGCCTAGAGGGCCTATTTATAGGAAACCAAAGGGGGGGGTGGCTGAAAAAACTAAGGACACCCCGTGGGGTGTCTCAAAAAATCCGAGACACCCCTTGGGTGTCTCGGATTTTCCGAGACACCCTTGGGTGTCTCGGAATTTTCGAGACACCCTAGGGGTGTCTCGGAAATTCCGAGACACCCTTGGGGTGTCTCAGAATTTCCGAGACACCCTTGAGGTGTCTTGGATTTTCCGAGACACCCTTGGGGTGCCTTGGATTTTTTCAGACACCCCCGGGGTGTTTTACGTTGGTTGAGACGCCACCGTTGTCCCGCCGTTGACTCGCCATTGACTTGCCGTTGACTTTTCGTCCGAACTCGGATTTGAGTGATTTCGGATGCGTTGGAATCGTGACGGCGAGCTCTGTAGGCCCCGATAGTTGGATTATCAGTGGGGTGATCGGGGCATGGCGGGCGTTGGCCCAATTGCGGTGGTCGCGGGGTTTTCGGTCAATCCGTATCCCCTTGATTCTGACATTCTGTCGGCTCACGTAGTCCGTCGGTTCACTTCAGGCGTTTACCGACGTCGTTGGAATTCTTGTGAGTCGGGTAGTGACGTTCAATCGTCGCTCGTTGACACTGAGCTGTGTGCGGGGACCTATCGGCAATTTTCGATGCCTACACTTGTCTCTTATTTATTGGCCTACCCATGTGCTCATTCAAATGCTAACACACATTGCGACATGGGGAGATAAAATCAGACATTGTAGTGTATCATGCATCACATAAATAATATTTTCCTATAATTACTAACAAGAGAAAGAAGTATTAACTGAGTAGAAAAACACTCAACCTAGATGGAAAAAACCATCTAGATTGCTCAGATCTTCGTCTAGGTAGACCAATCTAGATGGAAATCCATCTAGAAAAGTCATTCGAGGATAATTCCGTCTAGGTTGATTCTATCTAGACGGAATTCCTTCTAGGTTAATCTAACTAGACGGAATCAACTATCAACTTAGTCGAAATATAAAATTCTGTCTAGGTTGATTATATAGCAACTAAGATGGAAATTTCCATTTAGGATAGCTTCCTATATGGAAATTCCATCTAAGTTGCTATATTTTACTAAATTGTTTTAAAATATTTGATTCCCTATACATTTTACACTTACCTGACATACACATCAATACATGTTTCTTGTACATTTTATATCCACATCAAATCAAATATAATACACATAATCAATATTCTAATCCAACAATCCAATCCAATCCAATCCAACATTTATTTTAGCAAAAATCTATTTTACCAGAATATTTACAGCAAATGCATTACCAATACCAAGTCCATAGAACACCAGATGAAAGAACTAGAGTACTCTTATAGATTAAAAATTTGTTTAGTCCATAAAATACAAATAGACCTCACATCTCATCATCGTCCGCAGCAGCTCTATCTCTCGTACGAAAATCATTGCTGCTACATCCAATATCTCCAACCTAAGGCTCAAATTGGTTATATTTTAGAATCATGTGAAATTTGACAATATTTCAAATATAAAGGATTTTTATATATTAGTCCCTTAAATCTTCAATTTAGCATTTGTTCCTTAGGATTTTCACTTTCATGGGGAATAATATGCAATAGCATTAGTTCATTAGTATTTTCACTTTCATGGGAATAATATTCAACTATTGAATATTTTTGAGGACTAATATGTAATTTTCTATATTTATGGAAGTAATATATAATTACATAAGATTTAATGGACTTATATGCATAATAACATAGTATTAATATGAAAATAAGATACATGTACGTTGCTCTATCCAAAGCCGGTATTACTAGTGCCCAAATTCAAAAGTGGCATAACATCACCAACCAAATGAGTAAGATTTATATCGCCAAACAATTTATGAAGTGGGTCATGACTTTGTCCATTGTGAAAGCTCTTGTCATGGCGCTAGTCAACTCCTTAATCACTCGAACGTACAATTATGGGTCACTCTTTCCACACAAATAAGTTGAGACATGTAGAACAAGTGGCATAGCAAAAATATTGACTAATGATGCTGTCAATGCTATAGATAAAACTAAGGATGTTGTGAATGATCTTGTGTTTATGCCCCGTGAAGCTTCAACACAATGTAATGAATATCTTCCACTCATATTATTAGGGGTGAAATGAACAAAATAATTAACAAATAATTTGATAATTGTTTGAGTAATTATCTGGTCATATTTGTATTATTGTACATATAATGCCATATTTTTAACCCACTTACCATTTTTACTTAAGTTTTATGTAGTATTTCTAAAGACTTAAAATAATCTTAAATCTATTTTCTAATAAAAGTTTTGATACACACACACACACACATCATATATTATAAGGCGATAATTTTCATTTATGGATTTAAGTACTATTTAAAAGGCAAATTCTTTAGCGGAATAAATATACTTTGATATTCGATAAGTATTCGTGAATATTCATGAATATTTTTCAAATACCAAGTATTCGAGTTTAAATTCAAAAGCCTCCAGATATGAATATTAGAGTTCGCATTCGAATTTGATAATTTTAAATAAATATAAATATGATTAGATTGTTTACCACCCCTACCTATTATAATAGATTCTAAGTGAGAGTAATGTTATCATCTAGAGATAGCATGTGAGGGTCCGGCTCACCTTATGCTTCCTCTTGAGACATGTGCAGTGCTGCTGCCTCCTTCATTGCAGCTTCAAAACCCTCCTGAATCATACACATAAGATTAAAAAATTATATCATTAGGAATAGACCTAAACAAATTTAAACAAATTTATAAAGAAATTTCAGTTAGCATTTCTAAATAAGTTCTAAGTAAAATTTACCACCAACTCAAGGTTTGCATTGATCTTCTCGTCATTCTTCTTGTCATCTTTATAAGTTGAATGGAAGGTACCATATACCAATTTAGCCTTTAAGTTCAGTGGCATTATTAGTTTTCCTTGTCAGTTTATAAATTTATAAAACTTCTGGTCATACTAAGCAATAAGAAAATTTAAAACTTGAAATAATCTATAACATTTCTTGACAATAACCATTCTCCAGGTTAGCATAGGAGTGTGTGCTCGAGTGCTGGTCATGCGCCTTTTTCTTTCGATTTGTTGATCCCTTTGTAGATTTATTCTTTAAAAAATTATTTCAGTAAAAATGCAATGAATGAAGCTTTCCTATAAATTGTGTAGTTTAAATAAAACTAACATGTGCTTCATTTGTGTCCTAATATATCAAGAGGGATGTGAAATGAACCTCATCAACCCTATCATCGAGGTTCAAAAACCTCTTCTAGTCCTTTGAATATCTATCGAAGGTTCGTGTTTTAACTCATAACTCCACTGTTTGAGCACAGCTTCAAGCTTAACATAAAAAACATAGTGCCATGCCCCGACAAAGACCTCAAGGCAGAAGCTTTCCTGTAAATTTGCATATATATGTAAGTAGAATAATTCAATATTTATTACTGCTTATTAAAGGAAGCTTGCCTTCTAGACTATTTTTTGGTTGATATACTCCTAATTAACACACTTTCATAAAGAATTTAGAGAGAGGAAGATGAATATTGAGATCGAGTTTTGGTTCTAAGTCCACAAAGTCATGTTTCAAAGATATGTACTCATGATATAGGTGTGTGCAAACTATTTATTTATTTATTTATTTAGTTGAAGATGGTCATTTCTAAATTTTGAGATCTTAAGTCAGAAGAAATAATTCTCATTGGAATTTGACACGTTTGTTTAAGATTACTTCTTCTGACTTAAGATCTTATTTTATTTTACATGGAAAGTGAAGTACTTCATACAAAGCACATTTATGGACTTTAAAGGTAAATGAATGCAATATAGGTGTCCACAATTACTAGTCAACAATCTATGAAGGACAAAAGTGATAAGAAATTACCATCAGCTCTGTCCATATCTCCTCGTGGGACGTCCATGGTGGTTCTCAGAATTTATAATAAGGATTGATGATGCTTGCTCTCCGTACGGGAAACCCGGTATAATTATTGAATCTTGACACCCAAATCCAACAGGCAATGCATCCTTGTTCTACCGAATAATGGCTCTCATGCCTCTTGGTGGTTGCTTGGACTCTGGCTAGCTCCCGCCACGTCGTCCCTCTTTAAAGTACCCTAGAGGTAGTGAACAGGGTAATTGCTAATCTAATCCGATTACGATGCCAAATTAAAACTTATTAATGAAATTTCCTAGAAAATATGATAGCAACAAATTAAATGCAAGGATAAGCAATAACAAACAATATGACAATAGGCGATATTGTAGGCGTCGTCAAAAATTACCTACGGGCTCTCGCACGCAGCTCGAAGCAGAGAGAAGATGATGAACGTCACTATCCGAGTCACAGAAGCTTAATTAATGTCTATGAGCACATGAAGTAAGTCGACGAACCGTGTGAAGCAACGGAACTGCAGAATAATGAAGATACAAACTGATTGGGAGCTACGCTTCGCTTATGAAAGATGAAGTGCCCCTCATGTCCCATCTACTCCACATGTGATTCAACCATGAGAGCTTGTAGATCTCCTCATCGGCTTACCTTCGTACTTTGAATCACGCAATTCCGAGTTCGGACGACGAAGATACGGCTGAAATGGACGGGACGCAAAAAACAATGCCTCGGGCCTTAGCAGAGACACCCCAAGTGTCTCAGCCAAGGCCGATACACTGAGGGTGTCTGCATGCCCAGAAAGGCCGTTTTGAGCTGTTTTGAGCCATTTCCAACCGTTAATTGCCTGGATTTATTTCAACTGATCTAATATTATCCAAGAACGTGATAAAGTAATTATTATTGAGGATAAGATCAAATCGGTCGTTCTTATCCGAAAATGGAGGTCCCGAAGCCTATAAATACAACCTTAGGGCCTTTATTTGCAGGAATCTGGAATTCTCAAGCCTTGGCGAAGCCCTGCTGAATCAGAGACTGAGGAGCATGAATTTCAGAGAGGAGGAGGAGATCGGATCGAGTTCTTCAACATAAGGAAGAGGAGTTCGTCAAATCCATAGCCCGGTTCCTTCCCTTGAGATCGTACCTAGCTGTGATCTCGAGAAGAGTGATCTCTCGTTGTTGCCGAGATAATTGCTTCGGTTTCTTGATTCCTTCATGAATTAACGAAACTCCAGATTGATCTGATCACTTAGTAGTCCATGGATATTAACGTCCCCGACACAGGTAAAAATCTCACGCAAGCAGTGGTAGATAAATGTCTGTTGCGTTTGTTTGAGAGTAGTTGTAATTTTATTTATTTATTGTGTAGGGAGATCTTATAAAAAGATCAAACTTTTAAACTTATTGTAATGACTAAAGCTATAATAAGTTGCACAATGAAAACATCAACTTTCCACCCTAACAAGTTGGTGACCACAGTGGGAGCCAACAGCCTTACTGCCAAAGCTGTCATGCCGCAACCAACGATCAAGATCCTCGTGGCTGAAGAGGTCGAATACGAGTTCGACCAATAGAAGTTCGAGGAGTACGTCTCCTCCTCCTCCTCCAGATCAGCCTCTCCTCGCAAATGTAGGAAGGTCTCCTCCTCCCGGAAGATCCATTGGTCTTTAGATTTGAAGACCCAAGAAGGTGATCTCCCTGCTACTGCTCCTGCAGTAGCACCTCGCAACGATCCGTAAACGTCCGATGAAGCTAAAGCCGCAGATCTGGACACCGCCTCTATTAAGGAGTTGACTGCTGAAGGTGCGCCAACTTTATTGAAGAGAGCTCGTCAGAGGCGTGTTAGGTCTCATGTTATGAGCCTACATCTTCTAATCTTGTTTTGATGATTACAAACAATTCCTAATATTGTTTGTCTAGTGTTTATGTTTCTTATTAGGTATTCTAGACAAACAATGTGTTGGAGGATGGATGGATTGCGCCATAACGACGATATCAAATGGAGGTTGGCGGAATTATGGAGTGAAGCATTGCTATTCAAGTTAAAGATCCAAGATCCAGCTTCATCCGCAACGTGAACCAAGTTGAGCTACAATGAAGATCAAGATTGCTTGGGTAATTTAGTTTTAGGTTTTATATTATGTGTGTTAGTACTTTAAGCTCAATTATATACACACATACACATTTCGTTTTGGTTTTTGTATATATATATAGTTATATATACACATATATGTTTTGGTTTGATTTTGTAGATATGAAACAAATATATATTCATATATATGTTCATATGTTTCATATTCTATCATATTTATATACATACGTAATTTTGTAAAAATATTGTTTTTCTAGCTTATAGACTTAACAATGATAGTTTATATTTTTTATCAAGTCTATAAAATCAGTTTACAAAGTTTCAAAACATGGTTTATGTCAAATATCAAAAACATGTATGTTTACTTTTCATGTTTTGGACTAGTTTTATAAAATGATGAGTTTTCACTTTTGGAAAGTGCAATTCCAAAAATTCTTCTTGTAACATGTTCATTAACATGTTTATAATGATTTCCCAAAGTTTCATAATTTTTGGAATTTATTTGATATTTTTAAACCCAGTTTTAAGTTGACATGTACTGTTTAAAACAGGCTGTGTGCATGTCATGAGTCGACTCATGAACAGTGACGAGTCGACTCATAAACTGTTGTGTAGTTTGCATTTTGTTTCTGACGAGTCGACTCACAATATCATGAGTCGACCCGACAGGTTGAGTCGACTCATGCCTGTCATAAGTCGACTCATGAAGTGTTCTGGAATTTAGTTTTTGTTTCTGCTGAGTCGACCCATGACCTCATGAGTCGACCCATGCATGATGAGTCGACTCATGAAATTTATGAGTCGACCCATAAGCTGTTTTTTGGCCTGTAACGGTAACTTATGAGTCGACTCATGAACAGTGATGAGTCGACCCATAACACTGTAACGGCTAGTTTTTGGCTGAGCTGTTTTTTGGGTTTTTGGTCTTTTTACCTTGTTTTCTCTTAGCTTTAGGGTTCCTATAAATACCCCCACATATCCTCAGTCCAAAATTAATCAAGAGAATTATTTAAACAAGTTTAAGGGTGTTTTAAGTTTGTTTAAAGGTGTTTAAAGCCTTGTTTCAAAGTTTCGGTTTGTGTTTACAAAGGAGGAAGATCACGTTGTCAATTGAGGGATTCATCCTCAATCTTCTTCATCCTCTCTTTGTGTTTATAGAGAAGTTTTCCTAACTCTATTCTCTAGCAATTTGTTTTGATTTTCATATTACCATTTATTGCTAGTTTGTTAATTGAGTTAGATTTTATTTATACTCTTTGTACACACACAACCTATTGAGCTTATTGTATTTTCATACTTAGTATATTTTGGGTTGTGGGATTGTGTGACTTAGAGAGTGAGCCTACATTATGTTCTCATCCATTGTAGAGAACAATTTATTTATTGTGAGCTTTCATTGTGAGATCACTTGTATTACACTAGTACACCAATAGGAGTGTGTGGTGAGAGACAGGGTTGTCCCAAGAGTAGTGGCGTCGGTAGCCTAGAGAGAGGTGATAATTCCGAGCACTTGAGGGAGACACGGGCTAGAGACCAACACTTGAGGTGGTAGTTAGTGTAGTTACATTGTGAGATTGTAGACGTTGATCGGTGAGCGTTGAAACCGATATTGTGTGGTGTAAGCGTTTTCGGGTGATCGTTGAAAACCCGGTGTGATAGTGGATTTCTCCCCGGGAGTGGGGAGCGGAGACGTAGGACGGAAGGTCCGAACTCCGTGATCATTTGCTTGTGTTTGAGTTGCATTGGCGTTCATTTATACTTGTGCTCATTGCTTATATCGCCTATTGCATCTAGTTTATTTCATCCACTATATTGTTCACCCTTGTGTTATTTATATATCCTTGCACATATATTGTTCATATCTCTTTTGCTAGGATATATTTATTAATAAGTTTTTAATTTGGCATAAATCGGATTAGATTAGCATAAACCCTATTCACCCCCCTCTAGGGTTCCTTCCTAGCGGCATTAGGGTACTTACAAGGCGCCGCCAACGTCTCGCCCACCAATTTGCTAAGGCTTTGGAACAAGTGGATGGGCTCTGCTACCAAGAATATCTGAAGTCCAGGAGATGCCAAGTGGCTAAACCATCACCATAGCAAGCTTTGGGATTCTTCTTCAAATCACCTACTAACGAATGGATTCGTGTCAAACGGAACCGTTCCACTCTGGAGGAGTGCATTTAGAAGTGTCGCGCGCTTCTTGCGCACACCCGGATCCTTGTGCAAAAAGCATAAGAAATAAAAAAAGAAGAGGCAGTTAAGGAATCGCTCAAGTATAAACGGGTTTGGATGCTAAAGGTCAAATCAGCGCCTAAGGCAAAAACAAACAAAGTTACTATTCAGCCTTCGTCAACTTCAGATCCGGCTTCCTCTATTCCCGCACATCCGGCGAAGCCCTACGGCAACGTGGGTTTCTCCAAATTCAGAATTCCATTGAAGAATCAACTGGGTCCTCTACATGAAGATCAAGGAAAAACTCCTGTCAAAGAATGCTTGGGACCGGTGAATAAATCCCGAGCTACTCTTCAGGCTGGGGGTTGTACACGACCTCCCACCAAGACTGTTTTTGTAACCGCTCGCTTGGGGGGTGCGTACAGAAGGCTAGGAGCTCGTTATGGTTTCAACCTCACAAAGGTGTGATTCTAAATGTGTGACTCCTACAAACGCCAACAAGGCATTACTTATTCAGAAGAAAATGTGTCTGTAAAAGATGACGTTATACATGATAAACAGCCAATAGGTTGGTCTGGCCACAACGCCGAAAATAGACCGCTCCACAGAGAAATAACCCAAAAATAGACTCTCACTACCCTTGTAAGAGGTTAATCAGAGTAGTATTATCAAAATATAGCTGCCCCAAGACCGCTCCACAGAGAGTCTCGGTATTCGAAAAGAACTACACTAAAGCATCAAAGCCCAAATCAAGGCGTTTCCACAAAAGAGGATCGGTCGTTCGAGATGACTAACTCCCAGAAGTTACCATCAACATGGTCAATAAGGAAAAGTCTCTGACTGTTTCAAGTGGTTCTAGCCCCGACTTTTCTCCAGGAAGAAGAGTCAATTCGGGAATAGCCCAACTAATGTCTCGACTCAAGCTAGAAGCTATCGGACCTAAATAATCCGTCGTCACGATTAACATGGCTGATAAGGAAAAATCGACCTGACCTTCTAGTTCAGACCCCCTCATATCGTATCGTCTAACTCGACTACGCGCAAGGACTACTAGACGTAGGGACTATCAGAGGATGAATAGAGGATTATCCTCGGATGATGAAGTATCAGATGCCAACTCTACAGTCGTTTCTGATAATACGATATCAAGCCCAGGACAATCCCATAAGGCATTTATGATCAACACCGAGCAAATGGCCAAAATCTTTGAAGACGCTCTGACCAAGCAAAGAGAGAATTTTAAATTTGAAATGGAAATGGCTATGCAGCAGATGAGGAAAACACATGACCAACAGATCTGGGCTTTGTCTAATCAGATTTGCGAGTCTAGTCATCACAATAATGCCTACTGGGCAGATGACGATTCAGACGTGGACGAACACATCAATGCTGATAATCCTCCTATGGATCAAAACGCTGGGGGTGACCCCACTGAAGATAATAATACTAGGGGTGCTCCCACTGAAGATGACGATGTCGGGGGTGACCGACGTTGTTCCTCTCAAAAATCATCCAAAGAATGATACAGACGAGGATGAAAAGATGAAAGACCTCGAGAGCAAAATCAACGCTCTGATGTCTGCTCGAGAGGTGAAGAATACCGGAATTCTGTGTCCTTACCCGAGAGAGTGGGAGTCGATCCCGTACCCGACGAAGTTTAACCTGATCAACTTTAAGTCGTTCGATGGAAAGGGCTCACCCACTCAACATCTGATCTACTTCAAGTCCCACTTAGGTATGATTTCTGGCAATGAAACCTTGATGGTTCGGCCATTCGTGGGCACCCTTCACGGGGCTGCCTTCGATTGGTACCGCTATCTTAAGCCTGAAAGCGTAAACAGCTGGGATGACATGGAAAGCTCATTTCTCGGCAATTTCTTTGATGATGATACTGAGGTATCAATCAGGACGTTCTTTGAGGAGAAACAAGAAGATGAAGAGACGGTCGACGACTTTGTCAAGCGCTTCCTTAATAAGGTGATGAATTGCCGAGATCCAGTCACAGAGGACTTCATCCTCCAAACCTATCATAACAATCTGTCCATTGATATCTTGAAAGTTATGGGAGTAGCACCGTCCAAGACTTGGAGAGAGTTGAAGGTGCGCAGAAAGCAGGCCGAACGTTTCCTCAAAAGGAAGAAAGCTGAGAGAAGCCAACCAATGGCTAACCCTCCAAAATCAAACTTCGCGTTGCGTGGAAAGGGGAAGGCACCTGCACCAGCTGTTGATGTTAATCAGATGTCACAGCAGCAACCTAGGGGACAGCAAAAAACTTCGGATCCAAGAATCCAAAAAAAAGTACTCCTTCAAGGACAAAGACGTTCTGGCCATTTTTGAATCCCTCCTCGAAAAAAACAAGATCAAGCTTCCACCTATCACAAATCAGGAGGAAGCTAATAATACTTCGGATCTAAAGTACTACACATACCAAAGGAGGATCTTTCATCCCACCAAGGCTTGTTTCGCCCTCAAGAATAGCATCTAAATCTTGGTTGAAGCTGGCGTCATAACGCTAAATTAATCCGAATCAAGACTCCAAAGAGTATACGAGTATAAACTGCTTCTCAATCCTCCATCACGTGTATGAGGTTAAACTGCTCCCTGCATACTCCAATAGGTATATGAGTCTAAACTGTTTCTTATCTTTGACGGAAAGTTCCTGGAGAATCTTATATTCTTAAGGATAACCCGAACATGTGATTGAGGACAATATGCTCCTCATTGAACCTAGTTTCGCAAAGAAAGCTGGGGGTGGATAATTCATGTAATGGGAAGTTCCCGGAAGAATATTACATGTAATATTCTTAGGGATAACCCGGTCATTACAAACAAAGTAATAAACACTAAACTTTCGTTGTTAAAGTCCTAACATAACACTTAAAATTTTAATTCGAACAGTCTATTGCGATTGTCAAATCCCCTTCGTGTCAAGATCTCGACATTTAACATCGAAAACCCCCCACTGAGTGATTCGTACAAGTCAACACTTCCACTGTGATTTATACTTTCACTCCCACTTGATCAAAACTTTAAACAGTTAGGACCACAACCAAAATCCCCTCTCGATTCTTTCCATGAATGAGAGGTCCACAAATTGAACGATCAACCCTTTAAATAGTTAGGATCGCTCAAATCGCCCATTTGGTCAAACCTTCCTACAGTTAGGGCCAAAGCCAAAATCTCCTCTCGATTCCTTCTATGAACGAGAGATCCACTTTCAAATCGAGTGATCAAACTTTCCTACAGTTAGGGTCACCTCAAACTCCCGCTTGGTCAAATCTTCCTACGGTTAGGGCCAAAACCATAATTCACTCTTGATAAATAAGAAATTCACCTTTAGTTCGGTATTCAAACCTTCTGACAGTTAGGATTATCCGAATCTTTTGGATTCTCGGAGTGGAGATCTCACTCTTAGTTTCTCTCTTCAAATTCTCAAAGTGGAGATCCTACTTTGAGTTTCCTTCTCAACTGGAGATAGAATATAAAATTCTTCCTCTCCAGCATCGGGTTCGTCTTTGACCCAAGAGAAGATGCTACTTTTCAACTCCTAAAGTCCGTGCCTTATACGCGGGGGGAATTTTATCCCGAATCCTAAGTAAGAATAAGTCAGCGCCTAATACACGTTACCAGTTTAGTCTTTCACCGATTGAAGAAGATACCAAAATTCAAGTCTGGGGACTTTTATCCCAAAGCCTAAGTAGGGATAACTCAGTGTCTAACACGTGTTGTCGGGTAGTCTATTCCCGTGAGAAAGATGAAGTCTACGTATTCAATATCATAGCACTAAGAGAGTTAACACTCTTAGCACAACGTCACATGCGGAACGGACTTAAACAATCCGCATACAAGCCCGATTAAAATGGTAATCGGTAAAGGCAAGCTAAATCCATTAAAGGCTGAGGATTTGTTAAAAATCCTAAATCTACGTCTAATACACGTTGCCGTTTAGTCTTTTCACGGGAGAAAGATGAAGTCTACATATTCAATATCGTAGTACTAAAAGAGTTAACTCTTTTAGCACAACGTTTCGTGCGGAACGGATTTGAACAATCTGCATGCTAGTCTGACTCAAATGGTAGTCGGTAAAGGCTAATCATGGGTTTGTGACTCAAGGATCTGACAACATATTCAAACCCGTTTGATTTGCCAAAAATTCTATAAATGCGATAATCATTGATGCACCAGCTCCATTAATTGGTCTTGTGACTCAAGGATCCGATAACTTCAGGATAAGATCTATTCATACATATGAATCAGCTTTAACAGTTAGTCCTGCAGCCCCAACATTTGGGATTTTCACGCTCCAACGCCTTAAGAGCATAAACTATGTAGGCACCGGTCAACGCGTTGCGACAAAAGTCAACACCGGTCAACGCGTTGCGATAAAAAGTCAATACCGGACAATGCAAAACTCTAAGGTCAACGTCGGTCAACGCGTAGCCCTAGGTTAATGCCGGTCAACGTGTAGCCCTAAGTCAACGCCGGTCAACGCGTGGCAATGATGGTCAACGCATGGCCTCCGATCAACTCCAAAGTTGATATATGAATTTTTTATGAAGATAGTCAATTCAAAGTCGACTCAATGACACGAGCTAAAACCAACTCATCAGTTTCGATTCGAGACATCGACAACGACCAGATGATAAACGTAGCGTCAGAAGAACTTTAGTTATTCATCAAAATATTGAATAGACTGAAAATCGAAGAAGTCAAAGATTGAAGCTGACTACAGGTCCTTTCACACCGACTGAAGGTTGGACCGATCACATCCAAAGTATTTCAGGCCCTTCTATAAAAGAAGCGAGACTGAAACACTTTGGAGGGGGTATCTGTAGGCGTCAAAAATTACCTACGGGCTCTTACACGCAGCTCAAAGCAGAGAGAAGACGATGAACATTACTATCCGATTCACAAAAGCTTAATTGATGTCGATGAGCGCATGAAGTAAGTCGACGAATCGTGTGAAGCAACGGAACTGCAGAATAACAAAGATACGAACTGATCGGGAGCTGCGCTTCACTTACGAAAGATGAAGCGCCCCTCATGTCCCATCTACTCCACATGTGATTCAGCCATAGGAGCTTGTAGATCTCCTCGTTGGCTTTCCTTCACATTTTGAATCGTGCAATTCCGAGTTCGAACGACGAAGATACGGCAAAAATGGACGGGACGCATAAAATAATGCCCCGAGCCTTAGCGGCGACACCCCAAGTGTCTCGGCCAGGGCCGAGACACTGAGGGTGTCTGCAGACACAGAAAGGCCATTTTAAGCTGTTTTGAGCCGTTTCTAACTGTTAATTACCTGGATTTGTTTCAACTGATCTAATATTATCTAAGAACGTGATAAAGTGGTTATAATTCAGGATAAGATCGAATCGATCGTTCTTATCCGAAAACGGATGTCCTAAAGCCTAAAAAGACAGCCCTATGGCCTTCATTTGTAGGGATCTGGAATTCTCAAGCCTTGGCGAAGTCTTGCTAAATCAGAGACTGCTGACCATGAATTTCATAGAGGAGGACGAGATCGGATCGAGTTCTACGACATAAGGAAGAGGAGTTCGTCAGATCCATAGCCCAGTTCCTTCCCTTGAGATCGTACCTAGCTGCGATCTCGAGAAGAGTGGTTACCTCGCTGTTACCGAGATAATTGTTTTGGTTTCTTGATTCCTTTGCGAATCAACAAAACTCCTGATTGATTTGATCAATTGGTAGTCCACGGATATTAACGTCCCTGGCACAGGCAAAGATCCCACGCAAGCAGCGGTAGATAAATGTCTGTTGCGTTTGTTTGAGAACAATTGTAATTTTCTTTATTTTATTATGTAGGGAGATCTTATAAAAAGATCAGACTTTTAAACATTTTGTAACGACTAAAGTTGTAATAAGTTACACAATAAAAACATCAACTTTCCACCCAAACAGATATAAACAATGAGCACAAGATATAAGTACGCCAATGCCAAAACATAAACAAGCAATATGATCATGGAGTTAGGTCAACCTATGACCTACGTCTCCGCTCCTCACCCTCGAGGAGATTCTCCACTAATCACAAAAAACTACACAATTGGTTTTCTAGCTCACCGAAAACTTTTACAATAACACATGATCGTCAATACCATAAGACACTCCTCTAAGTGTTGACCTATTCGTGTTACCATCCTCAAGTGCTTGGATTTACTACCTCTCCCTAGGCTTTACAATCAATGACACTCCTCTTAGAATTGACCACAGTCTCTCCCAACCACTCCTCTAAGTGTCCTTGTGTATTACAACGTGTTCTTAACAATTAGCTCAAATAAATGATTTTTTCCCTAATACAAACGAGAATAAAAACGAAAGCTCACTAAATAATCACACCCATAACCCAAGTATACAATATGTGAAAATACTTAAGCTCAATGGTTGTGTGTGAAATAATAAGTAAAATAAATTAAACTCAAATCAATCTAGCATAAATATATGAGAAACAAAATAATAAAAGGCTAGATGAAGAGTTTAGAAAACTTATCCAAACAGGAGATGAAGATGTTGAGGATGAAAGCTTCAAACCAGAAATTAGATTCCTTCTCTTGTGAAACTATCTTCACATGAACAACACACTAAATTTTTCTTTAAAACACTTAAACAAACTTGCAAAAATTCTTTAAAACTTTTTTTAGTTAGCTCTAAGTGTTGAGGACTGAGGGGTATATATATGTTCTTAAAACAAAACCCCAAAACCAAAAAAACACAAAATCCAACAAAATCCATGAAAATCAGCAAAACTAAAAATAGTCGTTATAGTGCCATCAGTCGACTAATGCAATGTTCAGTCGACTGATGAGCTGGCCGTTGGCTGATTCTGGAAAACCATCGGTCGACTGATGCAAGCCATCAGTAGACTGAAAACACTGTTCAGCCGACTGATGGAGATCGATCGACTGAGGAGAAACTTTTTAGCAAATGTAGAGCAGTTCATCGGTCGACTGATAAACATGCACAGCCCAGCTTAGAACAAAAAATATGATTTTCAAAGGGTGTTTAAAAATAGAAAATAAATTCTAAAAATTATGAAACTTGGGGAAATATTTATATGCATGAATAAAAACATGTTAGAAAAAAATTGAAATATCATTCCCCTTTTGTGAAAACTTATCATTTTGCAAAATCTGCCAAAATACGAAATCTCAAAATACTTGATTTTGACAAAATAATTTCAAAAAAGTTTAAAACTTCTTTTGAGTGGATTAATAGACTTTATAAAAGATGTAAAATAGTATAATCAAGTTTTTAATTCATAAATATGTTCTTTTTCCAAAAAGATGTATAATGGGATAAATATGAAATAAATTTGTAAAACAATGAAAACGAATAAAATGTGTGTGTATGGTTTGAACTCTAAGTATAAACACACAAAGTATAAACCTAAACTATTATACCTAGGCAATAGATCTTCAATCAGCTCGTCTTAGTTGCGGATGAAGCGATGATGAATCTTGACTTGAATTACGACGACTTCATTCCTATTTTCTTCCAACCTCCTTTGAATATCATCGTGAAGGCGCTGTAGGCGTATAAAACTGCCTAGGTCCCTTAACACAGCTCGACGACGTCGAACCAACCATCGGGTGACGCACGCAAACACGATCGTTAGTCTGCAACACCGAAGCCAAGTAGTACGTGATGAAACGGAGCTACGAGGCTACAAGGCTAATGAACCGCACGCAAACAATGGAATAAATCCACTCGCGTGCGGAATCAAGCTAACGGGTTGAGGAATCAACGAGTCATCCAACCAAGAGGAGACTCGGACGAATCACGATCGAATCAAGATCAGTTTCGGACTCGAACTCAGAACCGGATTTACTGCCAAATCAGGTCAACGAATCGAATCCGAACAAATCAACCACACAATCGAATCACTGATAGAACCGGAAAACGAACAACGACGGAATAAACCCAACACTTGGAGGGGCTCGGCCGAAACCGAGCCACCTCAGGGTGGCTCGGCCAATGCCGAGCCACCTTGAGGTGGCTCGGTGGCCGAGCCACTAAGGTGGCCGAGCCACCTTGGTGGCCGGCCCAGATCTGTGCCAAGGTACAAATCTGGTTGCCTATAAATAGGAGTGGTGGTTCATTGTTTGAGAGGTTAGAACTTTTGGAGAGCCGAAACTCTGCCGGATTGAGATCTTGTGCTCGAGTTCTTGAAGGCTTGAAGACTTGGACATTCGGATCTGATTCTTGGCGAGCACCCGCATCACAAAAGGTAGGAGTTCGAGAGGATCGAGATCTCAGATCTACATTGCTACACTCCGGATCAAAGCTTGGTCTTTGATCCCGAGATTTGAGCGGTTGTTTCCTTGGTGAAACAATCCCTCCAGCTATTATTTCCTTGGTGAAATAATACCCGCAATATTGTGTAGATCTGCTTGGATCCAGATCGTACGGTGGTCAACGGATTAACCATCGGCGCAGGCAAGCAACCCACGCAAGCGAGTGACCGGACAACAGGAGCTCGTGATTTGTTCGATAAAAGAGAAAAGTTGTAATTTTTATTTCTTTTTTGTTTGATTTTTATTGTAACCGGATCTTATAAAAAGATCGGATCTTTCTGTAACGCAAAAAGTTGTTATTGAAGAGTGCAATGGAATCGTCAATGAAGAAAGCATCAATTTTTCCCGCGAACAATCTGGCGACCACAGTGGGAGCCACCGATCTCGCTGCCGAGATCGGAGCGTCGCAGCCGCGGATCTCGATCCCGGTCGTGGAGGAGGTCGAGTATGAGTTCGACCAGCAGAAGTACAAGGAGTACGTGTCCTCGTCTGGATCTACCTCCCCCCGTAAGTCTAAGAAATCTCAGAAGTTCTCCTCCAGGAGAAAAGTCCGTTGGTGCGAAGAAGTTGAAGCCACCAACGACAACCTCACCCCGATCGACGCCGAAGTTGCGTCGGGTGAAGTCCCACCGGCCTCTAAGCAGGTCAAATCCGCCATTGAAGGCGTGGTGACTCTCTCTAAGAGAGCTCGCCAGAGGCAGCGTCAACGCCTTGCGAAGCAATTCGCAAAGGCCATGGAATCTGTTGACGGGGTCCGCTACCATGCGGATCTAAAGAGCAAACGAGGCAAACAGCCTCAACAACAAATGAAGGGTGGTTCCTCCAAGCCATCAACGATGGAGTGGGTCCGTGTCAAACGGAATCGCTCGACGCTGGAGGAGCGCATCCGCAAACGCCGCGCATTATCAGCGCAAGCACGGGCCAAAGCTAAGGAAGCCCGTAGAAGGGTGCAGAAGGAGGTGGCCAAGAAGCCGCCATCAACACGCAAGGTTTGGAAGCCGAAGTCTGAAGCGGCTGTTCAGACCAAGGTGCAACAACAGCAATCGTTGAAAGTACAACTTCCGGCGAGTAAATCCAAACTGCCGATCACTTCCACAACTGCTCCGGGAGATCCCGCAGGATCGTCCCAGAAGAGGAAGTCGGTTTTGGAGCGCCTCGGTCCACTTCCCAAGGAATGAGGCAAAGCTCCAGTCCAAGAACGGTTAGGGCCAATGAAGAAGTCCCAAACGATTCAACATGCTGGGGGTCGCCGCAACCCTCAACACTTGGAGAAAATCGTGGCACCCAAGCGCACAATTTTGCGCATTGAAGTCCAGGAGCCCGCTGAGAATTCACGCCCACAAAGGCATGTTTCGAGGTGCGTGACTTTCGAAAGCCCGAAGAAGGCAGTTCATCCTCAGAAGGAGACATTATCGTCTGGTGACGATGACGTTATACCTGAGAAATCGTACCAACACACGATAGGTTACTCCGAAACTGACGAGTTGTACTATCGTGTTGGGGGTACGAGTAAAACCAGAAAAAGGAGTCCTCGAAAACCAGAAACTCAGTGTCCCTGTTCCAAACTCATTCGGGTAGTATTGTCTGAGTGCAGATGCACCAATACAGTCCCCGAAAGAGTTTCGGTTTTCGAAAGACTCAGTATCGAAACGCCAAAACCAAGGCCTAGGCGTTTCCGATGAAGAAGAACGGCGGTTGAAGATGGAGAATTTCCGAGGGTCACCGCTAACATGACCAGCAAAAGGACATCAACACAGGGTAATCCCGAGCCGATTCTGAAAATACCTCGGCGTGTAACTCGTCTGCAGTCCGGAGCCATCATACGAGCAACCTATGGTAGGGTTCGGACAAGACTGCCTTCGGAAGACGAAGAATCGGATGCTCACTCTGCAATCGCATCAGATAACACAGTGTCCAGTGAAGGACAACCCCGCGAGTCATTTATGATAAGCGTGGAACAAGTGGCCAAGATGCTCGAAGAAGCCATGGCTAAACAACAGGAGAGCTTCAGGTTCGAAATGCAAATGGCCATGCAGAATATGAGAGAAATACATGACCAACAGATCCAAGCGCTGATAAACCGGCAAGGCGAGCGAAGTCGTTGTAACCAGGTTAATCAGGAAGAGGAGGACACGCATGCAGATGAAGCTCACAATGCCAATAATCCTACCGTTAATACAGGGGGTGGTAATGAGAATGCTAATGAAGATACGGGTGAAAGTTTGAAGATCAAAAATCTCGAGAGCAAAATCAATACGTTGATTTCCGCTCAAGAGATAAAGAAAACGGGCATTCCTTGTCCATACCCAAGAGAATGGGAATCAATCCCATATCCGACGAAGTTCAACCTAATCAACTTCACACCATTTGATGGGAAGGGTTCACCTACTCAGCATGTGATTTACTTCAAATCACATTTGGGGGTCATCTCTGGCAATGAGCCTCTGATGGTACGGTCCTTCGTTGGCACTCTTCGCGGAGCTGCCTTCGATTGGTATCGCCGCCTCAAGCCAGGTAGCGTGAATAGCTGGGATGATATGGAGACTAAGTTCCTCACTAATTTCTTCGACGACGACACCGAAATATCTATCGGATCGTTGCTCGATGAGAAACAGAAAGACGGGGAGTTAGTCGACACCTTCGTCAAAAGGTTCCGGAACAAGGCGTTGAATTGCCGGGACCCGATCACTGAAGAGTTCATTCTCCAGACCTACCACAACAATCTTTCGTTGGACGTGTTGGAAGCAATAGGGACAGCACCGTCCAAAACGTGGAAGGATCTGAAGGTTCGTGGTGAACAAGCCGAACGCTTCCTCCGAAGGAAGAAAGCTGAGAGAGGTCAATCAACAACTAAGCCTCCGAATTCTAACTTCACCTCCCGTGGTAAGGGCAAGACACCTGCAGCGGCTGTTGATGCTAATCAAACGTCGCAACAGCAGTCCCGGAGACAGCAGAAGACTTCGGATCAGTGGCCCCAAAAAGAGTACTCCTTCAAGGACGAAGATGTTCCAGCCATCTTCAAATCCCTCCTTGAAAATAACAAGATCAAGCTACCACCGATCACGAATCAGGAGGAAGCTGACGATACTGCGGATCCGAAGTACTGCGTGTACCACAGGAGGATCCTTCATCCCACCAAGGCCTGCTTTACTTTAAAGAATAGCATCCAGACCTTAGTTGAAGCCGGCGTCATAACGCTAGAGTAAGCTAGTTGAGAACGGCAACACTCCGATAAGTATAAGAGTATAAACTGCTTCTTAAGACTCCGAAGAGTATATGAGTATAAACTGCTTCTCAATCCTCCAACCGGTATAAGAGGTTAAACTGCTCCCCGATACTCCAAAAGGTATATGAGTCTAAACTATTTCCTTTCTTCCACAGGAAGTTCCTGGAGAATGCCATGCGTGGTATTCTTAAGGATAACCCGATCATGTAGCCGATACAATGATAAACCCAGTTTCGTAAGAAAAGCTGGGGGTGGATAATTCATGTGACGGGAAGTTCCCAAAAGAATGTTACATGTAATTTTCTTAGGGATAACCCGATCATTACAAATAAAGTGATAAGCACTAAACCCACTGTTTACCTGGTCAAACCTTAGGACCACAACCAAAATCCCCTCTTGATTCCTCTAATGAATGAGAGGCCCACAAATCTAGCGATCAAAACTTCTTACAGTTAGGATCGTTTTAAACCTCCCACTTGGTCAAACCTTCCTACAGTTAGGGACAAAACCAAAATCCCCTCTCGATTCCTCCAATGAACGAGAGGTCCACTTTCAAATCGAGTGATCAAACCTTCCTACAGTTAGGGTCATCTCAAGCTCCCACTTGGTCAAACCTTCCTACAGTTAGGACCAAAACCACAATTCATTCTCGATAAACGAGAAATTCAACTTTAGTTCGGTAATCAAACCTTCCGAAAGTTAGGGTTATCCGAGTCTTTTCGATTCTCGGAGTGGAGATCCCACTCTTAGTTTCACCTTTCCGGATTCTGGGGGTGGAGATCCCACCTCGAGTCTCCTTTCCAACTGGGAATAGAATATAAAATTCTTCCTTCCTTATTCGGGGAATAGAATATAAAATTCTTCCTTCCCACACCAACTCTTTTCCAAGAATTTAGGATTCATCCTAGGAAGTTTATCCCGAATCCTAAGCAGGGATAAGTCTGCGCCTAATACGCGCTGCCGGTTTAGTCTTTCTCCGTAGAAGAAAACACCAGAATTCGATTCTGGGGTATTTTATCCTGAAACCTAAGTAAGGATAAGTCTGCGCCTAACACGCGCCGCCGGTTAGTTCTTAACCGTTAAAAAGAACACTCGCCCACATATTCAACATTGTGGCAGGTTGTTATTAATAACACCAAAATCCATGCCTTACACGCATGGGGAATTTCATCCTGAATCCTAAGAAAGGATATGCCGACGCCTAACACGTGTCGCAATGAAGTTTAGACGCCGGACAACGCGTCGCAATGAAGCTCAAACGCCGGACAATGTGTTGCAAATGAAGATTCAACACTGACAATCGATGGTCAGCAAACTCGAGCTAAGAAGTCAGGAAATCGAGAATCGACTTCAAATTCAAAATTCCGACAGATGGTCAGACAATAAATACAGCACCGGAACCCTTACAGACATTCGACATAGCACTGAATAGCCTGGAGGACTGAAGGAATCAAGAATAGAAGCCATTCCAGATGTCCCGTCATAACCAATTAAAGGATGGGACAATCATATCCAAAGTATTCCAGACTCTTCTATAAAAGAACGAGGCTGAAATACTTTGGAGGGGATATCTGTAGGCGTATAAAACTACCTAGGTCCCTTAACACAGCTCGACGACGTCGAACCAACCATCGGGTGACGCACGCAAACACGATCGTTAGTCTGCAACACCGAAGCCAAGTGGTACGCGACGAAACGGAGCTACGAGGCTACGAGGCTAACGAACCGCACGCAAACAACGGAATAAATCCACTCGCGTGCGGAATCAAGCTAACGGGTTGAGGAATCAACGAGTCATCCAACCAAGAGGAGACTCGGACGAATCACGATCGAATCAAGATCAGTTTCGGACTCGAACTCAGAACCGGATTTACTGCCAAATTAGGTCAACGAATCGAGTCCGAACAAATCAACTACACAACCGAATCACGGATAGAACCGGAAAACGGACAACGACGGAATAAACCCAACACTTGGAGGGGCTCGGTCGAAACCGAGCCACCTCAGGGTGGCTCGGCCAATGCCGAGCCACCTTGAGGTGGCTCGGTGGCCAAGCCACCAAGGTGGCCGAGCCACCTTGGTGGCCGGCCCAGATCTGTGCCAAGGCACAGATCTGGTTGCCTATAAATAGGAGTGGTGGTTCATTGTTTGAGAGGTTAGAACTTTTGGAGAGCCGAAACTCTGCCGGATTGAGATCTTGTGCTCGAGTTCTTGAAGGCTTGAAGACTTGGACATTCGGATCTGATTCTTGGCGAGCACCCGCATCACAAAAGGCAGGAGTTCGAGAGGATCGAGATCTCAGATCTACGTTGCTACACTCCGGATCAAAGCTTGGTCTTTGATCCTGAGATTTGAGCGGTTGTTTCCTTGGTGAAACAATCCCTCCGGCTATTATTTCCTTGGTGAAATAATACCCGTAATATTGCGTAGATCTGCTTGGATCCAGATCGTGCGGTGGTCAACGGATTAACCATCGGCGCAGGCAAGCAACCCACGCAAGCGAGTGACCGGACAACAGGAGCTCGTGATTTGTTCGATAAAAGAGAAAAGTTGTAATTTTTATTTCTTTTTTGTTTGATTTTCATTGTAACCGGATCTTATAAAAAGACCGGATCTTTCTGTAACGCAAAAACTTGTTATTGAAGAGTGCAATGGAATCGTCAATGAAGAAAGCATCAATTTTTCCCACGAACAGGCGCAATCTAACCAATCTCCAGCATAGGATCTTTGTGTATGTTACCTAACAATCAAATGCAAACACTCAACAAACGATGTTAGAAATTATTTATTAATCATCAAAACTAGATTTGATAGTAAGCTCATAAACATTAGACCTAATAATTGTTAGCCCTTATGTTTTGATGATGTTTTACAACCACCATTATCAGTACTAATTGCCTGTTGAGTGATATTGTAGTTAATATATATATCAAGCTTGTTAGTACCACTTATGGAGGATTGGATGGAATATGAGCTACAACGATGATATCTAAAGAAGGAGGAGGCATAGTGATGAAGCAGATGTTAATCAAGAACAATACAATCAAGTCAAAGCTTCATCAACTCAAGCTATATCAAGACTCAAAGAATTGTAAATTCTATGTGAGGATATTAGCTAGTTTTTCTTTTCTCTCTAGTGCTAGAATGTAGGCAAATAGTTATAGATTTTATTTGAAGCAATTAGGATATCACACACACGTTTTCATACTTATATTTTTTGAACGTTTTGACAAAATATCATTTTTCACAAGTATGAGGACCTATTCGCAAAATTCCCTTTCTAAACAATTTGTTTTTAGTGTTAAAAATAATTTACAAAGTTACACAATTTTTGGAAGTCATTTAAATATTTTTACAGATTTTTAAAGAGTTAAACACAAGTTTTAAAAATAGTGTCAGCATGTATCAGTTCGCGGTCAACCGCCACGGTCGACCGCATCTGTGTCTTTTTCTGAGTGGGCAGCAGAAACTTTCGCGATCGACCGCCAAGGTCGACCGTCAGCTCAAAAATTCCCACGGTCGACCGCAAAAATCTTTGGAATTTTTCTGAGCCTCAAAAGTGGTTTGCGGTCGACCGCGAGATTTTTACGGTCAACCGCCGCTTAATCCAACGGAACTTTTCAGTACAAATTTGCGTAATGATTTCTTACGGGTTTTAGGGGATCTGGGTATGGGTTTTAGTAGCTGATCTTTTTCCTATTTAAACTCTCATATCCCTCTTCTTTCAAGTGCTCTTGTCCATTTTGAAATCTCCTGCAAACTTGTTTTACTGTTTTCAAAAGAGCCTTAAACTTTCAAAACATGATCTCTGTTTTCAAGCTCACATCCCAGCTTCACTATAATCTTTCTCCTTGCCATAGGAACATTGTAAAGAGAGAGTTTTTACACCATTACTACTGTTGTGAGCTTGATCTTGTGGAGATCAACTGTGTGGGAATTAGATCTTGTGGTGATCAACTGTGTAGTTGTGAGATCTTGTGGAGATTGTTGTGTAGAAGAAGTTCCGGCTTCCAAACCGGGTTGTGTAGTGGATTCTCCTCGAAAGTGGGGAGCGAGGATGTAGGTCAACGGGCCGAATCTCGTTAACACATCGCGCGTCACTTGGATAACGATTTCTAACTCTGTCTCCTTTACTTTAGTTGTTCATTGTTGTGATGTGTTGCTTGTCTTAATTTTATTGCACAATTATAGTCTTAAGACCCTAATCACCCCACCTCTAGGGTCCAACAATAATCTCCCCCTTTTTTATGATGACAAACAATCTACACAAAGAGATATACGACATGCATGATATCAAATGAATATACAATTTATAACTCATACATGAAAACGAAATACTCACAATATACTTGTTTCTCACCTTTGTTAACATCAAAGTGGGGAAAATAATAAGAGAGAAAGAGAGTGTTAATCTCCCTCTACATATATGCATGGATGAGTATGAACATAAAAAGAGATAGGGGAAGACTCCCCCTATCAAAAAGCCATAAAGCATAAAAAATATTTAAGGCATATATGTGAGTAAACATAGATATAAAAACACGCTAATCACAACTCACATACAAAGTGACAAGAATACACATATAGGTATATCATTATAAAAAGGTGTTGCAAAGATCTCAAGATAAATATATATATAACAAACATAAAAAATATATAGATTTATATATATAGATCATGAAATCAAATGAAGAGAAATCACGAAACTCATGAAAGTCCAAGTGAAAATCCTTATATATATATTCCCAATTTGAAAATGAAAGAAAGTTATGAACATCCATGAAGGCCCAAAATCACAAAAACATCATTTTTGAAAAAGATAATGAAAGTGATCAAGCAAACATGAAATATCATTTTTGATAAAGAAATGATTAGGCAAACATGATTCAAGTGATAAGCATGCCCAATATGCCTCTTATATGACAAAAACAATTTTTTTGCAAAGAGGTTAGGTAAACATGTCCGCTATTAGAAATTCTCAATCAATATAAATAATGGACACCTCTTTCCTATCTACATGATCATACAAAAATAATGTCGAAATATTTATAACCATACAAACAAAAATCATGATTGATTAAGAACTTTAAAAGCACAATAACATCAAAACATACTTGATCCGTAAAACAATACTTTTGTAGAATGTAATAAGTGATCAAGAAAAAATAATGTCGAATATTTATATGTTTCATCCATATAGATCAAGAAATATGCTTAGGATAAAACAAAATAACATCAAATTGTATAATTTTTAACATGAAAACAAGAAAGGTGAGCATTCCAAGGTCTTAGAGCTAGTTTTAACCCATATAAAGCTTTTTACACACAGTAAACATTATTTGAAAGAAAGGATCAATAAATCCCGGGGGTTTGCTCAACCATAAACCTCTTCATCAATAAAAATAATTTTAAAAATGAATCATAATATGTAATGAAAATAAGATGTGTTTTCAAAAAGTAATATGTATAAGAAAAAAAATTTGGGTAAAATTTTGATCAATATATAATTTTCAAAAAATAAGTTTTACAAACATGTTTTTCTAAAAATAAAACTGAGAAAATGCTAAAAATATGTTTTAAAATTAAACTTGTTTTGGCACCCAAACACTCTTGGTGTCGGAGAGTTTAAATACATGACTCCTATCAATTAAATCCAAGTCCCTTCGGTTATGGACCTCATTTGGGCGCATTTAGTGCACGGGATTGGTCATAACAATAATTATACAAATGACACTTCCTATTGTAATATGTGCAAGGAATAGGCTCATTTATTTTTCTTGACCATGAGATTGTGCAAGTGAACCATTTGTAAACAAAGATGGTCTTTTAAAATTATTTTGCAAATGTGAAACATTTTGTAAATCAAAATAAAATTTGGTCAAATGACCAAAACGACCACAAAATCATACTTATACACATTATCATGCTTATGATGATCATTTTGTACATGTGTGTGTATGAGAATTAGAAACTTTGTGAGATGCACATGGAGCAATATTATTAATTTCAGAGAGTTTATATGCATCATAGCAAAATTTAGCTAAATGGCTTTTACGATCACAAATAGAGCACTTATAAACTTTGCTATATATGTGTACATGGTGAGTGGATGGTTTAGATTTATTTACACTTGATTTAGCACACATACTCACAAGCTTCTTACAATTATTAATGCATGTTGATAAAGTTGAATCTAAAGAAGAAATTTAGTTTCTCATTTTATTCAACTCATTATTTGACAAGCTAGTATTAATAATAGAAGTAAAACAAACATGATTATTCTTAAAAGAATTTAATTCATTTTAATGGTTTCCACTTCTAGCATGGCATCATTCTTTCAATGAGTTAAGCTTGCTATGGTTGAGGTTAAGTTATCATTTTTCAAATTTAGTTTATCATTGTTTTCTTTAAGTGTTACATTTTCTTTAGCAATAATATCAAATTTGGAAGCTAGCGTCTCATGATCGGATTTTAACACAACATGCTTGCTTTTAAATCCACAAAGTTTTTATGCAACTTGTTGTACCCATGCATCAATCTCTCATATGCACATGCGAGTTCATCAATGGATAAGTTATTATTAGAATCAAACTCGCATAACTCACTAGGGCTATCGTCTAGTGGCTGTGTGCATGATGAAGCTCCAATTGTACTTAAAAGTGGAATCCGCCAAAATACATCGAATCTCCTCCAAGTTTCATTGATGTGCTTTTATAAATTTTCACAAATTGTAAGCACTATCAAAAGAAACAAGCTTGTTAAAAATAGATGAGTCAAATGCATTTAGCAAAAATTCTAACAATAGTTTGTCCATAATAAACATATTTTTATCATTTAAGCTTTACTTGGATTTCTCCAAAGTGGGTACAATATAAGCACAATAAATAATTTTTCATAATTTAATATTTTGTGATTTAACAAATAATTTAAATCTAAACAAGGTGCACCGTGCATCCATAATATAAATGCAAACAAGATAAAATCACAAAACTAGAGTAGCAATAAATCAAAGTGAGGATCTTTGACTCTAGGCAGTTAAGCCACAAATCAAAGAGCACCAAGCTCTGATACCAAATAAAAATACCTTAGAGGGGGTGAATAGGGTAATTGCTAATCTAATCCGATTATGATGCCAAATTAAAACTTATTAATGAAATATCCTAGCAAATATGATATGCAATAAATTATATGCAAGGATAAGCAATGACAAACAATATGACAATAGGCGATATAAACAATGAGCACAAGATATAAGTACGCCAATGTCAAAACATAAACAAGTAATATGATCATGAAGTTCGGTCAACCATCGACCTATGTCTCTGCTCCTCACCCTCGAGGAGATTCTCCACTAATCACAAAAGCTACACAATCAGTTTTCTAGCTCATCAAAAACTTTTACAATGACACACGATTGTCAATACCACAAGACACTCCTCTAAGTGTTGGCATATCCGTGTTACCTTCCTTAAGTGCTTGGATTTACTACCTCTCCCTAGGGTCTACAACCAATGCCACTCCTCTTGGAATTGACCACGGTCTCTCCCAACCACTCCACTAAGTGTCCTTGTGTATTATAACGT
This sequence comes from Asparagus kiusianus, assembly GCA_022839385.1. Taxonomy (NCBI): domain Eukaryota; kingdom Viridiplantae; phylum Streptophyta; class Magnoliopsida; order Asparagales; family Asparagaceae; genus Asparagus; species Asparagus kiusianus. The sequence goes on from BQKN01000044.1 coordinate 1,663,053, forward strand.
GTTCTCAACAATTAGCTCAAATAAATGATTTTATTCTCTAATACAAATGAGAACGAAAATGAAAGCTCACTCAATAATCATACCCATAATCCAAGTATACAATATGTGAAAATACTTAAGCTCAATGGTTGTATGTAAAACAATAAGTAAAACATATTAAACTCAAATCAATCTAGCATAAATATATGAGAAACAAAATAATAAAAGGCTAGATGAAGAGTTTAGAAAACTTATCCAAACAAGAGATGAAGATGTTGAGGATGAAAGCCTCAAACCAAAAATTGGATTCCTTCTCTTGTGAAACCATCTTCACATAAACAACACACTAATTTTTTCTTTAAAACACTTAAACAAACTTGCAAAACTTGTTTAAAACTTTTCTTAGTTGGCTCTAAGTGTTGAGGATTGAGGGGTATATATAGGTGCTTAAAACAAACCCCAAAACCAAAGAAAAACACAAAATCTAACAAAATCTATGAAAATCAGCAAAACTAAAAATAGTCGTTACAGTGTCGTCGGTCGACTGATACACTGTTCAGTCGACTGATGAGCTGACCGTTGGCTTATTCTAGAAAACCATCGGTCGACTGATGCAAGCCATCGCTCGACTGAAAACACTATTTAGTTGACTGATAGAGATCGGTCGACTGAGCAAAAACTTTTCAGTAATTGTAGAGTAGTTCATCGGTCGACTGATGTATAATGGGATAAATATGAAGCAAATGTGTAAAACAATGAAAATGAATAAAATGTGTGTGTATGGTTTGATCTCTAAGTATAAACACACAAAGTATAAACCTAAACTACTATACCAAAGCAATAGATCTTCAATTAGCTCGTCTTGGTTGCGGATGAAGCGATGATGAATCTTGACTTGAATTGTGATGGTTTCATTCCTATTTCCTTCCACCCTCCTTTGAATATCATCGTGAAGGCACAATCCAACCAACCTCCAACATAGGATCTTTGTGTAGGCTACTTAACAATTAAATGCAAACACTCGACAAACGATGTTAAGAGTTGTTTTTTAATCATCAAAACTAGATTTGATAGTAGGCTCATAAACATGGGACCTAACACCTCTATGCGATCTGGCCTAGCACCTATAATGATAACAACATTATAATATAGCATGTAATCTGTAAATGTGATAAGATAAAGTGAATTATTAAATTTACCACTTGCAACCCTATTTTTGGCTGCGAGTGCAGCAGCTCTTCTAGCCTCTATCAAAGGTGTCAATTCCTGTAACCTTCTCAATGCACATGGGTAGTTCATCATTGCTTCAACCTTAGACTTAATCGAGTCCGGAGGGAAGGGTAGACTGTGAAACTTAGGGGTCTTAGGATGCAAATCGGTCTAAAATGCAGAAGATGAGAATAAGGGTGTCCACGAGTCATCTACACAATTAAAAAAATATAATCAATATAAAATTGTAATTGATCATTGTGAAATATTAACTACTTAATACCTATCCAAGGGATGGTGCTCGTGGTGCACCAAAGGGGTCGGGTGTTGAATAACCAAAGTCTGCAACCAATGAACAATATAAGATAGATAAATAATAAATTACAAAAAATAATAAAATATTAAATATTTCATACCTACATGAGGAGACAGTGGTAGCGTTGTCCCCTCAATATGACATGTACCTGGTGTGGTACTCCGTGATCGATCATGGTCCTTACCAAAGAGCCTCACATTCCTCAACTACAAATTAAATTATTAAGATATGTAATATGAATTATATACATTCACATAAGATAAATATTTACTTACAATTTAATTTATTAGGAAAATCTTTTAAACGATAATTTAATGTAACATAGCTTATATCTATTACAATTATTTTTCACAAGATCGTCTGAGTATATTTGCTATTGTGTGTCTTCTATTTGTCTGCTCATTTGAGCCTAAGGCTCTGCTTGTAATAAGATTCAGAATGTTGGTTTGAATATCAGGATCAATCATATCAAGCACCACATTTAGCATGTATGAGAAGTCTTACCAAATGTCATCAGATGAACCAATTGGTTCATTGCAATTATCTTCATTTTTTCATTGTTATTAGGAAGAACAATGAATCTTGGCTCCTAACACAATCAGTCATGACATTCGGATCCTTCACAAAGAAGCACTAATCCACTTATTCTGCGAAAATGAATTTCTCATCTAGATATACTTTTTTTATCAAGATTGACAAGTGTAAACCTATAATGATCCTTTTGTACTTTTACAGAACACCACCGAATCTTAAACATCATGTAACTATATTGTTTTTTTTTTACCAAAATTACAGATTACCTCCACAATGTTTTCTAATTGGTCATAATATAGTATGTCAGCTAGAACTGGATTCTGAACTCTTATACCTTGAAAACATTCTTGAGCAAAACAACATATAACCCCACAATTCTGAATTATCTTCCTATAATCGGTCTCTAGCGTTTGGAATTTATACCCATTAACGAGATGTTCATTATAACATTGTACTTCGTAATAAGGATATTGTGCATAAATAATAATTTTATCTGATAATGTAGTGTCATCAAGAAGTAATTTTTCAACCTAAGCCAAAAAATATCAGAGAATATATAGGTCAAGTTTAACTTAAAATTATATTATGAAAGTTTAGAACTAAATTATACAACACTTACATCATTTCTGAACCAATCAAGAAATTCTTTCTTATATTTTTTTCTGTGCGCTACATTCCTATCGGTTATCTCATTCTTAAGCTTCTCTAGATGTAGCCTATTAATACATAATATAAGATTGTAGTGGTAAACTAAAAATAAATGAACATCTATCATATATATTATTAATTTCATTTGTTTCCTTCGATAGTCTTGGAAAATATTAAGATTTTCCAATACATATGCATGAATTGGATCTAAGTGAGATCTTGGATATTTTTTATGCTTATTATCTCTAGTTGGTGTCTAATGTGCGGTTTTCTTCTTGGGCGTGTAACATGATGCAAATACAAAGTATTCGTTCGTCACATATCCTTTAGTTATCGAACCCTCCAGACGAGCTCGATTGTGAACATTGTGTTTCATGGAACCCAAATATCTTAAAATTATGAAAAGCATTAATTATTATGAAGTACATATAAGAAATGAAGTACATATAAGAAATGCATATATAATTAATGAAGGTGACGAAACTCCTAACCTTTCAATCAGATACATCCAACAATAAATAATAGGACTTGTGATTCTAGAGTCTCTTGCAAGATGTTAGGTAAGATGGATCCCGGTTTCAAGTTTTTTAAATTCATCCACATCTATAACTTTTGAACATTATTTTTTAAAGAATCTATACTACTCAATAATAATCTTTGATGCTACTTTCTCTATATTGTTATGGAGTGCAACCGGGAGCAATTGATAAAGAAAGACGTGGTAATCATGAGTCTTTAGACCTAAAAGTTTCTTCTCTTGCACCTGGACATTATTTGATATGTTAGTCGAGTAACCATCTAACGATTTTTATCATTTTGAGAATTTTACAAAATCTCTGCATCTGCTCATTCAACATTGTTACAGGAGATGGAGGCAACTTCAATTCTTTTTAAGACTAACGTCTTTTGCTTGCAAATCATTCCGAATATTCAACGCGCTTAGGTCTTGGTGAGCCCTTAAGCCATCCTTTGACTTGTTGGCACATTGTAGGCGAGTTGACACTATATTATCATAAATATTTTTCTCAATATGCATGGCATCTAAGTTATGCCGGATTTTAAGCTTTTGCCAATAAGGTAGCTGAAAAAATACTAAATTTAGATAATCATCTAGGCAATTTTTTGGCTTCATTCTTAACGTGCACTCTTCGGACCGTTCTCTTGCATTTCAATGAATTTTTATTCTTTAAGGAATCTCTTACTCCGATTAGGTCGTACTTGGAATACTAATTTTTTTCTAAACCTTACTTTTAGATATCCAAAAGTAACTTTACAATCTTAACTCCAGTCAGCTGACAAGGCTTCTTTCTCGTCTTAATTGTGCCATCAAACATAGTAGTTACTTTTCTAAACTTATGAATCAAGGACAACCACCTTTGATTAAACCAATAACAGTTCTTTTGGCTATGTGGCAATTAAAGAGCTTCAGATTCCAAACGACATATAGGACAAGCATACTTGCCCTTCGTAGACCAACCAGACGATTAGCATAAGCTGGAAAATTATTAGTCGTTCATATTAAAATAGCACGTAATCTAAATGACTCTTTAAGGTAGACATCATATGTCAATACACCCTCCGACGATAACTGTTTCAGCTCATCAATTAGTGAGTCTAAATAGACATCAATATCATTACCCGATGCGTGCTTACCAGGTATCAATAATGAGAGTATCATATACAGCTATTTTATACAAAGTAATGGAAGTAAATTATATGGCATTAATAAAACTAGCCACATAGACTAGCCTGAACTCATAATCCCAAATGGATTGAATATATTGTTAGATAGGCTCAGTTTGACATCTCTACAATCATTGGCAAAACGAGGGTAAATTTTATCAACATGCGTCTAAGCTAAAGCATCTGTAAGATGTCTTAATTTACCATCATCTACTTAATCTTCCTTGTGCTACCTCATGTTCTTTGCAATGTTTTTGTTCATATATAATCATTGCAATCTAGGAACCAATGGAAAAATGACGAAGCACCTTTGTTGGAATCTTCTTCTGCATCCCTCTATTTTCATTGTCTTCCATGTTGAAGAGTTTGTGTGTTTTTCCACTAAGAAACTCCACATGTCGGACACTCCTAAAGGCCTTTATTAGCTTTATGATAGATGATACAATCATTTGGATATACATCAATCCTATTATAATCAAGATCCAAAGAGAAAACAATCTTCTCAGCTTAATAAGGTATTTGGGGTATACTAACCTCTCCTCCAGGAACTACTATCTGAAGCAAATCAAGAAATATTTTAAAATAATTATCAACCATTCCGCTAAGTATCTTAATATGTAGGAGATTCATCATAAATAAAAATCTGGAGTACTTGGTACAACCCTCATATAGGTATGTTTCACTATCTTCTAGTAGCTTTATTATTCGCTTTATGTTGCGGAAGCATGCATATCTTAAAATTTTTCTACACTTTCGACATCTCCGGCCTCTTCAGCATCATATTCGGTATAATTTTCAATGTCATCTCCAATTTCATCTTCAACATTATCATGGATATCATATTTAGTAGAATGTGGAAAAAATATCATTGAACATTGTTTCTATGTCGTCTATCCGTCAGCCATCAGACGTACTAGCACCCACATTCGGCTCCTCATCTTTAATACAACCTTCCCCATGATACGACCAATATTTATATTTCTTATCAAACCATGAATTTATTAGGTGGATCTGTATATCATTTCTATTCTGCAACTTCATATTCCTACACCAACATCAAGGACAATACATAGCACTAAATTCTTAGGATTCATTTCGGCATAACGCATGAAGGCATCACATCCCTTCTTATATCGCATGTCACAATATATTTTAACTTGAGAAATATCTATCCATAATTTATCAGGAATTATCCTCATCTGTAGAATATATAAAATTATTAACTACAATTAATCTCACTACTACTAGTAAATTTATGACCCTTCATGACAATATATACATAATACACATCATAGTTACGTACATGTATCATTTAACAATAAAAATATTTTTCTCTTCTAAACTAAAACTAAAACATATATAGAGAATAATTAGAACACTCTAACAACTGTCATAGAAAGGCTTCTATCCCATTAAGAATATAATAGTACTTACATCCAACTTTAAATACTTTGCATGTTTTGATTTCTTAAAAATTTCGGCAGCACCTACCCGTTGTTCTCCTTATATAATGTGCGGATTTTATTATGCATATTGGCAATAGACGAAAACACAAAACAACATTAACTTATTGTACACAGAGAATGACGAGTATGTACTATCGAAATTTTAGAGAAATGAAAACATACAAGGTATAAAAAGTTGGATGTATGCACACTATATTCCTAACCCATCCGAGAATGACAGATCCAATAATTATGAAATTCAGTACCAATTCTTTCTTCTTATAATATAAAGTAAATGATCATTTTCAGGTAGAAAATTTAATCTCCTACCCAAATATGAGTCATCTATCTTATATTATAAGTCCAAAAAATTGGATGTAATTATTGGACGAGAGTCTAGGGATAACGTTATCTTTTTATTCACCTAAGTTGGATATATAACACATTATTATATTATATTGCGTTATATATCACTCTATTTTTTGAAAAAAGTTTATTTCATAAATCACATATTTTCAAATCACAAACCTATAGAAACGCACATTTTCGTTATTATAGCAATTAGTATAATTTAATTTAGGATTAATTAAATTTTGGTTCACATTTAGAGTTAGAATTGATTAATAGTTTATTTGAACTATGGTTAAATTAAGTTTCGTATTAAAAGTATCATTCAATGAGGGTAAAAATATAGTTAATTTAGGGTTTACAATTGATTTTAAGTGTTGATCAAATAGGGGAAAATATCGTCAAATTAGGGTTTGAAATTAGGGTTAATAGCTGAAATGTTTTCTAGGATTATAAGATTTAAACTTTTTTTATTTTGGGTTAGAATTGAGGGTATTTGCTAAAATTAAACAATAAACTACAAATTTCAAAATATTGAAATATTTCATGAAATTAATACGCACCTTAATCAGAGTTGAGGCAGCAGCAGCATGGGGTAGCGACGACGCAGGGGCAACGACAGCATAGGGAAGCGACAACAATGGCCATGGTGGCGAGGATGGGTCACATTGGTGGTGGCGTGGGGCAGCAGCAGTACGGAGTAGGTGAGGCAGGTTGGTCGATGGAATTCGTCGATAGCGGTAGCGATGAAAACTTCGCACGCGTGGGGGCGGGTCGCAGGATTTTGCACGGATGATGGGGTAAGGTTAGGGTTTGGGTTTTTTGTTGAGAGTTCCACTAACCTAGACGGAAATTTTTATCTAAGTTGTGTCCTAGATAGAAATTACGTCTGTGATGGTAGGCCCACATTTTAAATATAATAATAAAGAATCTTCCATCTAGTTCAGCAATCTAAACAGAATATTCCGTCTAGATTGCCTCAACCTAGATGGAATATTCTAGATGAAAAATTATCATCTAGTTTGATTAAAACTAGATGGAAATTTTTCCGTCGATTATTTTTTAAAGTTTAATTAAGTAGACATAATTCATGTGAATGATTTATTACCATCATAGGCTCTCAATCCGCGAGGTTGTGGTCTAAAAAGTGCATCTTGTAGGACTCTATAATCATTTGCAAATCCCTTCCATCAGGCTAGAACATACGTAAATGGCTTATTAGGAGTGCACGCAGCAAGAACATTTTGAGTTACCCCTTTACGAGCTCTAAAACATGTAACAAGTCTAGCGGGCAGCATACATCTATCATACCAATGCAATCCTATATCATGCATTAATAAACCATTATCATTTAATATAATAATTAAGTTACATATTTTTAAGTAATTATATGAATGAATTATTACCTTGAAATAAGGACAGTACAACTGGTTGTTGGCAATCTCTTGCAACACTTCATTTGGCTCTTGCTTCATGTACCACCCCCTTAAACGACCAACAACTTCTAAGCATTTGTTGAAGTATCTTGAAATAATTTCTCCTAATATTATAAAATGTGATCTTACAATTCTATTTTTGGTTTTATGGCCTAATATATTAAGGAACATGGTCAATTGTTCTTCTACTCTAACATCATGTGAATCTTTTAGTAGGCTGGTATATCTCGTTCTGACAAGATTTTCAAATGTGTGCGGCCTCATTCTAACATAATCCCTACAGCTCTCACTATAACCATTAAACCCATGGTTTGTATGCCTATCTCTACAATCTATCATCTCTTTTCTCCCCTACTTAGGGTGATAAGGGATTGATTATGGTCTATAACGTATTATCATTAAGCAAGCAAATACACTAATGACGTCAGACATAGTAGCATTGGAAGACATCCTCATTAACATTTCTTCATCAATGACATCCATCTACATTGTTATAAAAAAAGTTCTCTTAAAAAATACTGAGCATCGATCTTAAATCATTCATCACATCAATTACATAGCATTATGGATGGAATATATATATAATGATCTCATATTGGCTCATATCAAGACAAATTAGCTTAAATTTAAAGATGATGTTTAGAAGCACTAATGATCCTTTATATAGTAGTTCACTCGATTAACTAAAATGACTTATATTAAATTAATTGAGAACCCTCAAAGTGTAAATGTTAATATCAACCATTTGTTGCAAACTAGGAGATATCAACATTTACAATTATAACTTTAGACCCCAATAATCATAATTGAATGTTTGGTGTTTAATCAGAGAATGCTCACAATGTCAAAACGATTGAATATGGTAGACAATAACACTGATGTATCAATAGTAGGTGCTGTGGCTTGAGTTGTGTTGTGCTTACTCATGAGCATGTTACTTCTATAAAGCCTTGAGGAGCAGCAATTGAACTATGCTGAGCTTGACAAGATTTTATAAAAGACAGTTTAAGCAGAAGGAGAGGTACAAAGTAATAGTATAAATTCAAATTTTAGTTTACTTTATTGCTTAATTTAGGCAATAATCAACACTGTGATGATGCTAATATAAATCTTTGCTGACATTTGCACATCTGTGGACCTTATTTTATGTTTGTCTTAACTTAAAAGTAAACACAAGGCTAATGTAATTCATACCCCGGTAATATGATCTAGTCCTTAACGAAATTGATTGAACAATGTGTTGCGTAAAGTTCACATACATGATTTCCAAACACCTTTTGCTTTGTACATACAGACCATGAAATCTCGCCCGAGAGCCTAAGACGAGAAGCAACAATGGCTACATCAAAAATTGACTGACTCAAAGATTTTCCCATAAACCCCTAAAGATTTCAACGAAACCCCAAACCAAGAGATCCACATCAAACAACAATCCCTAGATTCCAAAAAATAATATCACAGTGGCAAATCGACAACCCTAATTAATTTCACCAATTCATTTTCTCCCTAATCAATTTCAACAGAACAAAAGAAATTTTGATACCTAAACAATTTCACCTAAATCACAGCCTTTAAAACCCTAATAAAAAAGAAAGGAAATAAGAATTATCGGTGGATTTAGAGATGTTCGAATGCCCTAGAACAGCAAGACATCTGAATAACAGAAACCCCCAAATCAATTTTCACCCAAATCAAAGCTTTCTCCTTCAAATCATCTTCCAAACAGGAGATACATCAAGAACACTAGTTATTCTACATCTTAGGACTAAGATTTCACAAAAAAATCATCGGTTTGAGGAGAAGATTGCTAGGATTTCGGTGCGTGATCTGGAGGAGGCGGGCAAAAGAGGAGGGAAAGAACTGGAGGAGGTGGCGAAAATAGCACTATTTTTTCATCACTAGAGAAACCACGAGTGAAGTTTTGAGGAAGTGGGTCCTGACATGAAGCAGTGTCTCAGATATAACACCTTGAGAGGATTTGATAAATTCTAAAAAAAGGTTGTTTTTTACAATTTAAGAATTCAAGATTCCAAAAAATTTTAGAATAAAAAACAAACTATGGAATACAAAAAAACAAAAAATTACCACTTTTTCATCCCAAAATTTTAAATCCCACTCAAATGCTAAAAAAATTTGTGAACCAAACAGCCCTTAAGAAGATAGACTCCTAACTTTCTGAACGCATTATTTGAAACGCTTCAAGCTCAGTTTCTTGCAAACATGCAATCTCACATTTATTTAGAATTTAAAAAAAAAAATCTCTCACCGCATATACTTCTTCTCATCCTCTCCAAGTCCCCTTACATTCCACGTTCCAATCATCATGATATCAAGATAAAAACACCGGACAAATTTTCAAAACCAACCCCTTTCACTATTTTATTGCAAAAAACGACCTTTTTTCATTTTATTTAGAAAAACCGACCTGGTTTCAGCGCTGTCGCTAAAACCAGGTCGGTTTTTCTAAAAAAATTTATGAAACTTCACGGGAGTTGAACTCCCGTGAAGTTTAGCATACT
>BQKN01000044.1:1678169-1693541 GCA_022839385.1 Asparagus kiusianus
GTGATGATATTGAAATGATTGAAGGAGATTGTTATTTTATTATTTTTGTTTTTTATTATTTTCGTATTTTTAGAATATTCGTTGTTAAGGATAATGGTTGGTTGTAAAGGTTATGCATTGATTGTTAAGGTTACGGGTTGGTTGTTAAGGTTACTTATTTTTTGTTAAGGTTATGGGTTTGTTGTGTAGGTTATGGGTTTAATTGTTAATGTTACGGGTTAATTTTTAAGGTTACGGGTTTAATTGTTAAGGTTACGGGTCAATTATTAAGGTTACTGGTTTAATTGTTAAGGTTACGAATCAATTATTAATGTTACGGATTTAATTATTATGGTTACGGGTTTAATTGTTAAGGTTACGGGTTTAATTGTTAATGTTACGATTTAATTGTTAATATTACGAGTTTACTTGTTAAGGTTACGGATTAATTGTTAAGGTTACGGGTCAATTGTTAAGGTTACGTGTTAATTGTTAATGTTACGGGTTTAATTGTTAAGGTTACGGGTTTAATTGTTAAGTTTACGGGTCAATTGTTAAGGTTACGGGTTTAATTGTTAAGGTTACCGGTTTAATTGTTAAGGTTACGGGTTTAATTGTTAAGGTTATGGGTCAATTGTTAAGGTTACGGGTCAATTGTTAAGGTTACGGGTTTAATTGTTAAGGTTACGGGTGTAATTGGTAAAGTTACAGGTCAATTGTTAAGGTTAGGGATCCCTTATCTCTCTCTCTTTCTCTCGTAACCTTAACAATTAAACTTGTAATCTTAACAATTAAACACGTAACTTTAACAATTAAACCCGTAACCTTAACAATTAAACACGTAACATTAACAATTAACTCGTAACCTACACAACAAACCCATAATCTTAACAACCAACCCGTAAGTTTAACAACCAACCCGTAACCTTTACAACCAATGCATAACCTTTACAACCAACCAACCCGTAACCTTCACAACCAATGCATAACCTTTACAATCAACCATTATCCTTAACAATTAACAATTAAACCCGTAACCTTAATAACAAACTCGTAACCTACACAACAAACCCATAACCTTAACAACAAACCCGTAATCTTAACAATCAACCCGTAACCTTAACAATCAATGCATAACCTTTACAACCAATCATTATCCTTAACAACGAATATTCTAAAAATACGAAAATAATAGAAAACAAAAATAATAAAATAATAATCCTCTTCAATCATTTCAATATCATCACAGTAACATCATGATAAAGAGAGAGAGAGAGAGAGAGAGAGAGAGAGATGATCCATAACCTTAACAATTGACCCGTAAACTTAACAATTAACTCGTAACATTAACAATTAACCCGTAACTTTAACAATCTCCCAATACAAACAAAAAAATAATAAAAATAATAATAAAATAATTCTCATCAATCATTTCAACTATCATCTCAGTACATCATGATAAAGAGAGAGAGAGAAAGAGAGAGAGAAGGGTATTATGGTCTTCACATATTTTAATCTCTTGGGTTTTGTGTTTTGGAGCTCAGAGAATAAAATCTTTATTTTTTGGGGCAAAACACCCGTTGACAAAGTCTTGAGGGTGGAAAACACGTTTTCTTAGCTTTTGGGGGCTGGAAGCATTTTTCCCTAATATAAATTGGACCATGACGCTGTAAAGTTGCTAGGAAATACATTTACAACAACAAATATTGCAATAAAACTTCTAGTTCCAATGTAGGGTTTACATCAAGGCTATTGTAGATGTTATTGTATTTACATTTTCGTAGAAAAGACTTGCAGCGTTTGATGCAGCCAGTACAAACTAAGACCACTTCATCAATTTAGTTGATTTTAACTTAAAAATATAGATCTTTTTACATTTCCAGAGAAACCAACACTTGATTGCAATGGAAATGCATTTCCTACAGCAAAAAAAATGCACATCTAATGAGTTTTGAAACTAGCAAAATGTTAGATTTGGATTTAAAAATACATCTGCCACAATTAAAATGTAGACATCTAAACAACGGATTATGAATTTGAGGTAAATTTCCTACAAAAAATGTCACAAACATCATTTCCTGCTTGCAACATTTGCTGCAAATTACAATTGCTAAAAAAAAGCCCTAAACTTATCTTTATTATTAAAAACTAAAGCACATTGAGAGGCAATATTAACTTATTGATTGTTATTATAGCTAACAAACAAAATAGGGACACATATTGTGTTAAAAGCAACAGACTCGCCATTTTTTTGGGTCAATGGAATAAAATTTTCATGTACCTTGGGCATTAAAGTACAGCCATAAGCACGAGCGTACCGAGCTTTTGACAGGAAATAAGGTATACATCATTGCAAACATTCTCCACTTAGGCAAAATTGGAGTTTGAGCTCCAGCAAAAAAAGCACAGCTCACTTTAGAGATTGCGCTCAACCCTGATACTTACTAGGGATACTTCTGTGCAACAATGCCATGAGGATTTGAACATTGACCATCTTAATAATACTACAGGGGTCCTTCTCACATCAGAGTGGACTCTGCTACTCCCTTGAAACCAAATATTGTACACTGTTGTTGCCAGAGCCATTCTTTGCACCATCTTCTTATATCTGTCGCTCTCAAATTACTAGAAAACCAACACATCCACTGATACCAATCCACACTTCCTAGTTCCGAAGTTCATCGATTCCGTAATCACATTCCAAATCTCAGTCAACAATCCACATGGTAAAAAAAGGTGTTTATGATCATCAATGGGGGATGCATATAAACCACATGAATTTGATGAAGATATATGCATCTGGCACAATCTTACCATAGTTAGAAGACTCACCTTCTCCACTAGGAGAACCACCCATATTTGCTTTCTCATTCATAGTAACTTGTTCCAAGTCCTTGACTGTAGCTCTGAGAAAGCTTTTACCAATGCGGGTTGGTTATCTTTTCCGTGGAGCCTCCTGCTTCTCTAGACAAAAGCTATTCCCTGAGCACTTCTCAAAATGCATCTCCTCATTTTCCGCTATCATGTTTAATGGAATAACATCAGATATAACATCCTTAAACCAATGAAAGACTCCTCATCAATAATATCCCCCAGACTGCCAATTCTCAGGATTAATCATCTTCTAAAGTCTTAAGTTTTTGGCGGAAATTCTTGAATAAATTATTTACTATGAGTAATAAATAACATATGGCTTAGGAGAAACTAAGATTTTAATTTCAAACTTTCAAGAGTTCTGAAACAACTAGTGAGCAAGGAAATATTATTTGAATACCGGAAAAATCAAGAGGCAAGAACATAGCTTCCAATTCTTCAAGTATTTGGACCACAACAATAAGTAGTAAATTTACAAACACTTTTTATGCCTATTTGTTACTATCGTTATAACACAAATTTTTAGGGAGACCCAATTATTGAGCAGGATGGAAAAGTCAAGAGGAAAGATGATAGCTACCAGTTCTCTCAAGTATCATATCGTAACAATTCATAGTAAATTCAAAAACAATTGTTATACCTATTTGTATCACTATTTTATCAACACAAAATTTACGGAGACATGGTACATGAAAATAATCCATGGTCCACCACAAATATTCAAGGTTTTCATCCTACTTGCATATGAATCTAAGGATTATTTTTAATAGGTTACAGTTCAGTATCTTCTAGCCCTTGCATATTGTTCTTGAATACTTTCAGTAGAAAATGGTTAGAGCCTTCAAGAAAACTAGTTCTCTGAAGACTTTAAGATATATACAAAGATGGGATGGGTGTTGAAGAGAGTTGTTCCTTCCAAATTTCACTTGCAATCTCTGATTTGGAACAGTTTTTCCAAATCAGAGATAAATATACTTTTGTCCCAAAATGAACCAAATGTACTTTGACAAAATGAACCAAATGGTTTAGTCATAATGAAGGGTTAAGTTCATTAATGTCAAAAGCTCAGAGTGCTATCTTAGCCAAAGGGATAATGTAAAACTTCATGAAAATAAAAGGGTAGGCATTAATATTATTCTGAATTAACAAGATGGAATTAGGGAGAAGATTCTTCTAATTGCAGTAGTAGTATCTTGTGACCTCCAACGTCACATGAAAGTGCCAACCTACAATGCAAGCTATTTTTGTTAATTAGATGTGATCAATTATGCCAAACAATGCAAGTTATTTTGTTAAGAATGTGATACTTCACTGAACTCAGGAGCTACTATGATTTCTAATTTCCTGCTATAAATAAACTTTCCAAAAAGTCCTTTGAATGCATCTTTTATCAGACTACTCGCAATTCAGGACATGATACACAGAATCAGAGACCTACTATAGGCCTAATAAAGCACCTTCCTTGATGTTAAACATACTTGACTATCTAGTTAATACAATATTTCTCTGTTAAAGCAAGTATCTAATTAAAATACCAAGAAATCTTTACATCATAACACTAGCACATATATGATTAAATCTAGAAATTCCATAATTAGGTTAGATATAGTACTAAAATTATCACTTGGGACAATTTCAAGAGATTCAAAATTCTAAAAGGTATCATCCACATGCTCAACTTTATCACTAAAAAAATTCATCATGTTCACGTATCCCTACTTAAAAACATAATTCTTAATTGCTTACATACCAGTATCCTCTGAAGCTTTAGAGATCCTCCCAATTCTTCACCTTCTCTTCCGGTTCCAGTTGATTTATAAAATTCTATAATCAGCACAAGAAGTAAAAACACAAACAAAAACTAAATTACATTGTTAAGAGAATCACAAGAACCTGAAATATCTCAAACTCTGATAAAGGTGTACCTGCTTCCTTGCCCTTGATCAAGTTGCCGACTCCTAATTCTTAATCATCCCCTTCTGTCTCCTTTTAAATTATTTTTTTTCATTATCAGCCAAACTTTTAATCTTCTTCCTTCAAAAATCTTACCTTGCCAATGATATTAGCAGTTGATGAATGAGTATGAGCTTCAAGCCTTCGAGCATAAAAATACTGTCTAAAATTAGCAACCAAAACTTATCAAACATGAACAACTTTGCAGCATGTCTGTAATTATTAAAAATCAACTCCACAAGTGCACAATCTGATACTTTGCTAGCAAGAATTTTCTCCCATTCCGTACTGAAAGAGACGTTTCTAACCTGCCAAGGTTGAAGAACTCCTTTTATTAGACAAAGTATATTTTTTATCAGTTAGAGGGACAAGATATACATCGATTCACGCTCATCGATTGCATCTCCAAATTGCTCCATATCCTTAGAATGACATGATCTACCTTTCCTCTTCCTCACACTTATTGTAATATTAAAATTACCAGCAACAGACTTCAGAAAAGGAAGACTTTACATTTCTCAGTTCTTGACAAAAACTTGTCTCTCCTTCCTGTAATGAGGCCCATATATGGATGACAATTCCCACACCTCATGATTTGATACATCTTAAACATATTGCTCCATGACCTCTATAACTTTCCTCCATTTAGTACCATTCCAACCAATGAGCATACCTCCTGAAGCACGAATAAACAGCATACAAACCCAGTCTGTAAGAAGATATTCAGAACACGCTATATCTGAAACATCTTCGAGCTTAGTTTCTTGCAAACACAGTCTCACATTTATTGAAAATACAAAAAAGCACTCACCCCATACTTCTCATCCTCTGTAAGTCCACTTATTACAAGTTCTAACCATAATGATTTCTGAAAAACGAACACCCAACCCAAAACAACCTTTTTATTGTTCCTATCTCCATGTTTAATGATAGCAATTGAACTGGGGGCTGTTTGGTTGACAGGAAATAGATTTACAGCCACAAGTATTGCAACAAAATTTCTATTTCCAGCATTGGTTCGCAACAAGGTTGTTATAGATGGTAATTATATTTGCATTTTGTAGGAAAAAAATCTGCGGTATTTGCTCCACCCAATTTAGCTGCAACAACTATTGCAAGTCATTGCATTAACCCAAAAAAAACTAATGCCATGTCATCAAATTATCAAGATTCTATCTAAAAAATGTAGATCTTTTTAATAAACAAACTCTTGATTGCAATGGAAATGCATTTCCTGCAATAAAAAATATAAATCTAATATGCTGTGCTACTAACCAAACATTAGATTTAGCTTCGGAAATACATTCACCAAAATAAAAATGCTGACATCTAAACAATGAATTTGAGGTAGATTTCCCACAATAATTGCTGCATACAGTATTTCCTGCATGTAACTGTTGCAATTACGGTTGTAGTGTACCAAACAAGCCCTAAATTATCTTTGTTATTAAACAACAAAACACATTGAAGAGGCAATATTACTATCATAACTATCAAATAAAATAGGGAGAAAGATTGTATTGAAAGCAAAAGATTCACCTTCTCCACCACCCATATTTATGCTCTGATTCACAGTAACTTATTTCTAAACCCTTGATAGTAGCTCTGAGAGAAGCTTTCTCCAATGCAGATTGGTTATCATTTCCGTGAAGCTCCAGCTTCTCCTAATAAAAGTCAATCCCTGAGCAGTTCCTGAAACCCTCTCACCCACAGCTTTCCCAAAATGACTTTTCTCATTTGCAGCTATCATGTCCAATGGAATAACATCAGAATATCAGATATAACATCCTTAGAACCAATAAAAGACTCCTTCTCAAGAACATCCCGATACCGCAAATTCTCAACTGCTACTTTCTGACCACCAGTATTTTTTTACTAGAGCCCAAAACTCAGCATTAACCTTCTGCATATCCTCAGACCTGGTCTTCTCTTGACATCTTTCTGAGCAATGTGATTGCAAATTTTCCTTCGCATAACAAACTCTTGATTTAGTCGTTCCAGCTTCCACAATCTCCTTTTAAACTTGATTAAGATCCACTGCCTGATCAGCTATGGATTCTTTATCCTTCATTGGAGCTTTTACAAAAATATTCTGAAGTTTGAACTCACAATCTGCTAGCTGCAAAATCCCAATGATTACATCTACACTCCTGCTCCAGCATCCATTGACCAACACTGGAGACTCTCTCAGAGGAATCTCCTGAAACATATTGTTCAAGGGTTTTACTCTTCTTAGTATTCTTCCAAAAGCTCCAACCTATCCCACTTTTGTCAGATTTACTTCTCTTCTGACCATTATCCTTCACGGCAACATCATGAATCTGTGATCCAATCCACTCGAGATAGTAATAATAGATAACCTAGCCTCATATCTGACCCTTATCTGTAAATTCCGATGTAAACATTCAGAACCGTAGGAATATCTTGAACATCACAGCATCAGTAAACTCAGACCCTGACCTAGCCTGTCTGTAACTCAACCAAATAAGCAAAAGGCTTAATAGCTTGAGCAAAACAATACTCTGACCTCTCTGTGAGTCTTTACGCCAATAATAGACTATCAGGCTAGACAGGAAAAAAAGGTGTCTTTATACCAGTCCTCGTCATCTCATACACTAGGATTGCATGGACAACGTAATCTCGCTTCATATTTAAAGATAACATGGTAACATCTCAATATCAAAATTTTCCCAAGCTTCCAAAGTCCAAATACTCATACCTAATTAACATGTTCTATATGTAGATAACAGCAAGTCAGCAATCAAAGAGAATGTTGGAAACAAAAGCATATTTATTTAATATCAACAGTTGAAAAAATAAAGAATAGAAAACTCTGTGTTTTCTCCATGTCTTATTATTTGATCTGATGAAGAAAACCTAATTTACAAAACATTGAAAATTCAAAATTGACGCTGTCAAAAATGGTATAAAACAAAAATGACCATGATGAATGACCTAATCGTGTAATATGACTTGAATGTCAGAAGTGGTACGACGAAGTTGGTGCCTTGGCCCTGCAAAGGTATCAGAACCTAGATCCGTCTGTCCAAAAGAAGGAAAAAAGAATGATATGATCAGTAGTTGCCAGGAATTTAACATTATTTGCAAAAAAAAAATTACAGAAGATAGAGCAGTGCTAAAGGGAAATCTTACAAAACGCTATCCAAGACCACATTGGTTCATCTTTTTGATAAAGTTGTAATTCAGCCTCTAACATAAAGTTTAAAATATAAGGTTTCTCATATGCTTAGGATTTTAAAAATTATCCACACTGCAACAAGGAAAGACTAATGCCATCTTCTACATTACATAAGGAGAGCTGGAGGAACCTACAGGATGATCACAAATAGCTCCACATTGACAATGAAAAAAATGGCACATCATAATTTATGAAGATGTGGGAGATATAATGATATTCATCATTGATGTCTGTTGTGTGTAGGAATCCTTAATAGTTGGGTTTATCAGGTTAAATAGGTAATGATTGGGTTTGGATGAGAATGGCACTTCCTGAGGTAGAACATGAGCCAATTTTATCTAGCTTATCAACTGAAATGTAAAATCAAAGAGTAATAGAAGTTCTTAATGAAATGTTGGTATTAACAGCATACTACTATCTTTGTAATTTGAATTTAGAATTCAAAATTCAAACTAGCTTCCTCAAGGCTAATGTTTTGGGCTTCTTCAAGACTATCATTTCCGAATTACATCTGCGAGCTTCATCATGTCATTATTTTCTTTTCCTTTCAATCATAGTGTATAATTAATTGTTTCTGGCACAGGGCTACGTGTCTTGCACTAGGGTATGGATTTCTCTTTTTGATGACGTAGGGATTCTGATACCTCTATATGGTATTAAGTAGTTTACTTTCTTGTTATTATACATTATATCTGAGTACATGTGCCCTTTTCTTTAAAAAATCAAAAAATACATGCTAGGAATAAAAGAAAACACATCCTGTATGTAGATTTCATGACTACACCATCATCTAATCCATGAATGTGATACAGATTCTAGAGAAAGCTCCAGCAGACAGGACTGATTTTTGTCACCCTTCATGAGCCTGATGTCTTTCTCACATATGAGCAAGCGAGGGTCTTGCCATAAAACTCCGAGCCAGTAGTATATGCAACAAGCATTCTGTAACCAACTATTTAGCTCAAGAAAAGAAATAAAAATCCTGAAAGCTGTTATTGTTTTGTTAATGAGTACTTTCAGTGTGGAAGGAGATTATTCCCAATTGTACAGGCATTACCTACTATATTTTTTTTGTGTTTGTATTTATGTTTTTGTGTGTTTCTGTGTGGTGTGTGGATGTGTGATCTTATGTTTTTTTTTTTTTTTTTGCGGAAGTTCTTGAATGAATTATTTGCTATGATTACTAAGAACCATCTAGCTTAATGAGGTACCCAAATTGTTTCTAACATTCAAGAGTTTGAACAACTAATAAGAAATGACATATTGTTTGAATACTGGAATATAATTGATGGTCCACCACAAACATTCAAGGTTTTCATCCTACTTGCATTGCTCTAGATAGGATCACTTTAATAGGCTACAGTTCAATGTTTTCTTGCCCTTCCGTATTATTCTTGAATGATTTTCAGTAGGATATGATTAGAGCCTTCAAGAAAACTAGTCTTTGAAGACTTTAAGAATCTAAAATATCTACAGTGATGAGATGGTTGTTCAAGAGGGTCATTCTTGATAAAAAAATTCACTTGCAACCTCTGAATTTGAAAGCTTTTTTGAGCATTGGAGCCTAATTGGCCCTATTTGGAATGATTTAGAACTGTTGGCAGAAGACATATAATGCTTCGACAAAATGAAACAAATGGTTTATTCATGCTGATGAGTTAAAGTCATTGATGTTAAAAGCTCAGAGCGTTATTCTTAGTCAAAGAGAATATATGACACTTTATTAAAACGAAAGGGCATGAGTATTATTCTGAATTACTAAGAAGATGATTCCGGGGAGAAGATTCTTCTGATTCCATTAGATTCACCTTGATATTGTGATCTCCATTATCACAAGAAAGCACCCGCAATTAATGCAAGTTCTTTTCTTCAATTAGGTATGAGAAATTATCCAAAATATTAAAAAAATCAGTATGTGATACCTAACTGAACTTGGAAGCTATCTAGGATAATTCCCAACTATGAGGAAACCATTCTGAGAAGTCCTCTAGGTGAATCTTTTAGCAGAATCCTAGCAACTGAGGATGTGATACACAGACCTGCAGACATACTATAGGCCTAATCAAGGCATCTTCCTCGTTGCTTGTCTAACTGATACAGTACATCACTGTAAAAGTCAGTTATCTCATTGACAAACAGAAACACCTTTACATCCTACTGAGAGTTAAAACTTAAAATGCTAATAAATTATGAGATGCAAGAACGTAAAAGGTATTTATCGATACCTTTTCAAGCTATATATGCTTGTCATAACATATTATACAGGTCTTTGCTTGAACTATTTTATTCATGAAACATGGGCATGCCTTCTCATCCACATGCTCAACTCTATCATCGAATGAAAATAAGTTAAGACAGAATGTTCATATATCCCTACTTAAGAGCATAATTCTTAATTGCTTACATACCAGTCGCCTCTTAAGCTTAAAATTTTGATCCTCCAAGTCCTTCACCTTTTTTTCCAGTTCATGTATATAAGCCTATAATCAGCACAAGGGGGAAAAACACAAACAGAAACTAAATACACTTTTTCAGAAAAACATGAGAAACCATCGTATCTCAACTCTGATGAAGGGTTACCTGCTTCCTTGCCCTTGATCGAGCAGCTGACTCCCGATTCTTGATCATCCTCTTCTGTCTCCTCTCAATATTTTTATCAACAGTGTCATCATTACGATTTATCTCCACTATCATCTGCATATCAGATGAACTAGGCTTAACCATTGCCATGGACACCATTGGCATTGGGCTCTCAGGAAATCCAGCATTCACACTGGCATTTCCAAAAATTGGCAAGCTCGAACCCAAGATTTCCATCTCTTGGTGTTTTTTCTGCTCAGAAGTAGTATTATGTTCATACTCAGTGGCCAACAAAGATTGAGACTTCCCTTCATACCCAGTATTATTTGCACCAGATTGAATCAAGAATTTATCCATTGCATTCTTGCGAAATATTGCAAACTTATCATCAGTCACAGACTCTTCTTGATCTGCGATTTCTCTCAGAACATCACGGACCATTTTTTGGCCAAGGGTGCCATTGAGATTGAACTCTGAAGGAAATGATTGGGGGATACAAGAAGAGGATGATGAAGATGATGATGGAGCTTGGAACTGTTGCACTGCATTCACAAGCTCCTCGATGTTCATCTTGTATGGGGCAATACCAAGTTCAGGAAGATAGCTTTGTAATTCATCAAAGTTGTGGTTTAAGAATGCTTGTTGGAACTCCGGTGCTTGAGCTCCTTGAGAGACCATGGTACTAAGCCCCATTTACTGCTGAATCTCTGTTTATGTTACCTGAAACTAGAATTTTACGGGGAATTCAGATTTATTTGATTGAATCTAATCCATTTCTTCAAACATTTTCATGTCGGTTATTCATTTCAAACAATGAAAAGCAAGAAAACATGCGAAACAAATAATATCATCAAACCGAAAAGCAATTTTGGAAGTAAGAAGGAATATCAAAAAATGCAGCCAACATGTTGGGTTCGGTTTGATTCAGCACAAACCAAGATACAACGGTACATTAACAAATTTACTTCAGAATGGCTCAGCCAATATGCAGTGTTAGAAAGATCAGTGATATTACAACACCATGAGGATCAAGTTGAATGGAAACTAAAATTACAGGAGCAGTATAGGGGGGAAAATTTAACTGTGTCTAATATCTGTGGTACCATCACCTGAGAAAAGAACCTCAAATTTTGAGGAAATATCCAGAGACACTAAATAAACGTCTGTTTTAGACTGGATCATGATCTGCTATAAACATCAGAAGTTTAGGCAATCATGTCTAATTTGATTGCCCATTTCCACTTCCATGAGATAACTAATGAAATGCTTCACATTGTAGCATGTTACCAAATAATAGCTCAAAACCAGAAATTATGCCACAAAAGAGTCTAAAGACATGGAAGCCAATAAGATTAGCCCAAAAAAAAGGGGAAAAAGAAAACCAGAGCTTGGGAAGCAATCAATCATGGAAAGAAACTTAAATCAAAGCAATAAAACATTGAGTGTCCACTTCAGATATTATTACTGATTCATTTAGTTACTTAGATTTAAAATGACATGAAAATTGTTAAATTCCTAGTTAATATTTATTCCTACCACTTCACTTCTTTACGATTTCACTCGACTCCTTCGCCATAATTTGTATGTTACATGTTATTATAAGAGGATCACACTTGGTTGTGCAATCAAATCATTTACGAAGAAACAGTAAAAAAACCGTTAAGATTCAAACAAAAGAATCAGTGATAGCTACAATGCACCAATATAGGTACGAGGTATGAGTAGCAGGACAAACAAGACGTTTAGATATTGATAATAGCAGTAAGACCATACGTGTGCACGTATATTCTTCTGCTGATGTTTATTTTTTGTTGTATGAATTTGTAAATCTGGAACAATTTGAAATCTAAAAACAGTCCCGGTCATTATGGAACATTTCCTAATTGCATGGAAACATCGGTAATTTGACAAACCGTATGCTTATTAAGAATAAAAGGTATTATGTAAATGCATGCATGTTTGTTTTCTTACTCTCAAATAGAATAGTGAGCTCATCAACCACAATTTCTTAGTCTCAAATAAATTTATAATATGTATTCGATATGATTTTCACACTTCGCGAATTCCAGAATTTATTAGGAGTAGCCAACATATATCTGTCAAGTATCGCAATTATAGGTGCATCTTTTTCATGAAATTTCCCAAGCAACAAATGTGATGGGGGTGTCTACAAGTACCTAACTTAGGGAGAAATTTAAATGAACTTCTCAAACAAAAATGCAAGAGTTGGGTTAAAACTTCAATGCATTAGGTGATTTAAGAATCAAACAACTAAAATTGTTTGAGAACTAAAATTGTCACATTAGAAAGTGCATCGGAACACAATTCGTCCACAGTTTAAAAGATAAATAAAACTGTATAAAAGCAAGAGAAAATTTAACAACAAAACACAGCGAATCGATAACTGAAAATAAAAAATTGCAGAAAAATCCTTTTCTAAAAAAAAAAGTAAAAAGTTTCCACCGAATAAAGAGACCCCATTAATGATATCTAACAATGTAACTCACCAAAAAAAACAAAGAAAAAATGGAACTCAGTAAATCAACAATCAAAATTGAAGGACCCAAAACGCACCCGGTCAATAAATTTGAAATGTGGGTAATAAAAAAAAACCCAACAATGAGACTGACCTCAAATGGAAGAAAACCCAGTGCTTTATTACCATCCCAAAAAAGGATGGGTTCAAATAAGCAAAGAGGGAGAGGAGGAGGAAGAAAGGAGAGAGCCATTGGGATTTTATATCACGAGTGAGAGAGAGATTGTAGGAGGTAGAGCAAGGCCGTTTCTCTTTCTAACAGTACGATCGGGAATTTGTTGAGATCTTGATTGGGTTTTCTTTTAAAAAAAGTTACCAACAGACTTTAATTGGTGTTATTTAAAGAAAAAAACATTCATGTTTTAGTTATACTCTCTTTATTTCAATTGAAAATACCATTAACAAATACAAATGTGATATATTACTTAAATTTAAGATAAATCAGTAAAATTTGGATCTTGGTTATCAGTAGTGATTAAAACAAGTGAATTATTCCAGCGTGAAAGAGGATGAACATAGTCAGTTTGTCGGTTTTTAACTATTTTTTTTGTGAAACCGAACCGAAGGCCCATAGATTTAGAACCTATGCGACTAGGGGTGCCAAACCGTATCCGTATCCGAGGAAATATCCGTAACGGATACGGATATGGTTACTCAAATCTATTACCGATAGGATATGGTTGCGGATATGGTTTTGTAGTGAAATATCCGTATCCGTATCCGAAAATATCCGAATACATATTGGTAATACTCTTACGATAGTTTCGATTCTTAGATTATGGATTTGTGGTTAATTTTGATGATCAAGATGTCTAATCTTAGCTTTTCAATCATAATGAACATAATAACGAACTCTTTTTGTATCACATGACTATATTTTTCTGAATACTATCTAGTTTTCTCATATCTTTTTTGTATCCACATGCATATCCGTTTATATATCTGCATCTATATCCGTAACCGTATCCGATTTTGGCGGATATGGGTATGAATTTTTCTTACCGACGTATATCCGTATCTGTATCCGTATCCGAGATGGGTAAGCGGATATGGATATGATAAGTGTCATATCCGAGCCGTATCCGCTCCGTTAACACCCCTATATGCGACCCATTGGTTCATCTAGGCGCGGGTCTAGAGAACCTAGAATGATGCAGCTAACAAAATAAGATAGTTTAACCCAAATGAAAAGGGGATTACTAATTTAGATTGTTATATGAGTAAATCCTGGGCAACCTTAATATTTTTTTCATTAGAGGGTTATCCATGTAACATCCGTTGCTATCCTCACCATTATATATGTAGATTAGAGGTGTTAACTGATCGGATATGGCTCGTATGATAATTATCATATCTATATATGCTTATCAATCACAAATGTGAATGCGGATATAGATGTCTCGGTAAGAAAAACTCATATCCATGTATGCAATACGGATTTACATGCGGATATATATACAGATATACATGCATATATAAAAGGACAAATTTTCGTTTTAGACTTCTTTAGAAACATATTTTTAAAAATCGATCTATTTTGAAAATATTCGCCAATTTCGACCCAATTTCAGCCAGTTGGCTGACACTAGGTCGAAATTGGCGAAAAATGTTCAAAAGCTTCATGGGATTTCAAATCCCGTATAGCTTAAGCCACTTATTAACAAGCTCGTTAAGGTGGGCAAATCTTCATGGGATTTCAAATACCGTGAAGTTACAGGCTAAATTCTAGAGAGCACCGCTCTCTGGCGAGGTGGCATGCAACTCCACGGGATTTGAAATCCCGTGGAGTTGCAGGCTTGCCCCCAAACATGTACAGAATTAGTGCATGTTTCTCATATACATGCCTGAAATTTGACAACAATATACATGAAAATTTTCGCCTCATTCACAACAATATACACGAAATTTTTGCCTCATTCACAACAATATACATCAAAATCCAACCATAAATATAAAATTTGCTGATATATACTGAATTACAACAATATTCATAAAATTCAATAATTAATCAAATAATACACACGAAAATCACATATATAAACAATAATTGATCCACAAAAGTAACAAGTTTGAACAATCTAACCATATACATTCTTAAAATTCATAATCATACTGTAAAATTTCACATGCATCCTAACAAGTTTGAACAATCTAACCATATACATTCTTAAAATTCATAATCATACTGTAAAATTTCACATGCATCCCAAAAGTCCTCCTCTCCTTCCTCTCCCTTTCTTACCCCTTCCCC